>APFE030222851.1:37860-54329 GCA_000404065.3 Pinus taeda
AAAATAATATATAACGTGTCCTGTTTCGGGGGGTCAGCGTGTCCGAATCCGACACCACGAAACTCGAATCCTACGTGTCCCGAATCCCCGTGTCAGGTGACTTAGATCATAAGTTATTCATGAAATTACTTCAACAAACATTAAAGTAAATATTGCCGCAGATATCACACCGTAATATAGAAACAAACATATGCACACATTGACACAGTTATTTTGGAGTAATGTCCCTGGAAAAACCCAATGTGGGAAAACCAGTGCAGCAAGGGAGGATTTTATTATTCAGCGATTTTATTGTACAATAGGGTGCCAAACTAGCTTACCCACAGATAGACAAACTTCCAACACTTTTCTAAACCCAGCGTAGGCCCCACTGACCTCTGCTACAACCTGAAACCCTCTGCGTTAGCCTGAAACCCTCTGCGTAAGCCTACTGAGGCTCTATGCAGCCTCTCGAAGCTTTTGCGTCACTCCTGCAGCCTCTGCATGGATGACGCAGGCCCTTCTGGCTCTGCGTAGTCTCTACTGCCTCTGTGTGGCTTCCTCTGGCTCTGTGTCTGCCTCTTCTACGTTGATCTCTTGTCTCTCTGTTCCATACTCGCTGCCTCCTGACTACTCTCCAGATCACTTGTTCAATTTCTCAGCAAACCATGCTCCAAAAATTAAACTGACTAGTCTCCCTCAGTGTGTTCTCCAAGTGCCCCTCAAGCCTCCTCTTATACTTTTTCTGTTGACATCTCAACAGCCGAGATTAAGGCCCTAATCAATGCCTAACATTAGATCTGGCTTGATCCATCTCTTTTGGACCATTCTAACACAGATTCATATTAATGCACATTAATATGTTATTTTCCCTAAGTTTAGACTTAGGGACTCCATTAAAAATATTAATTATTTTAATATCTCCTGATCTGTTTAGAATCTGCCCAAACCCTTTCTGCATTTTGGAGATCTTATGTGCCCCAACCTGTCCACCAAATTTTGTGGCTAGAGCGCATCCGATGCTACCCCAAATCAACACTCCCTCTTAACGAGGATTGTGCTCTAGCAATACTCCTCACTGAGTATTACTCTGATCATTTGACATTGGTACCTGTGTTGATGCTAGGCCTTCCTGCTCAACATCCTTTGCGCTGCTGCCTCCTGTAATGCTGCCCCTGACTCTGCTACTGCCACTGTTGCATCTGTACGACATTCCCTTTGCATTCGTGTTGTTGCTGGTCCTTTCTCCCAACATTGCATCTGCACTGCAACTTCCTCTGCATCTGTGCTGTTGTTGGTCCTTTCTCCCAACATTGCACCTGCACTGCAACTCCCTCTGCATCTGTGCTGTTGTTGGTCCTTTCTCCCAACACTGCATCTGCACTGCAACTCCCTCTTCATTCATGTTGCTAACACACTACTTCTGAAAGGGGTTCTTTACCATCCCCATCTTTTCCCTGAAGTAGTCAAATTTTGACTTTCCAAGGGCCTTGGTGAGGATATCTGCCACTTGTTCCCCTGTAGGAGTGTAGCTCAATTGTACAACTCCTCGTTGGACACAATCTCCAGTGACACTGAATATCAATATGCTTTGACCTATCATGAAATACTAGATTCTCAAAGAGTTTGATGCAACTCTTTGATTATCACACATGATCCTGGTCGCCTCCATATTTCTTCTGAATAGGTTTACCAGCAATTTTCTAAGCCATATGGCCTCACAAGAAGTTGTGCTTGCTGCCATATATTCTACCATAGATGAGCTCAGAGCCATGGACTTTTATTTCCTACTGCACCAGCAAGTTATTCCTGATCCAATGTTGAAACAATACCCATAGGTACTTTTCCGATCCACTAAACTTCCAACCCAATCTACATCAGTAAATCCACTCAACCTGATATCCTTCCCCTTGTTGTACAAGAGCCCATAATCAACTATTCCCTGTAAATACCAGAAAACGTGCTTGGCTGCTGCCCAGTGAGCCCTCTTTGGTTCCACCATGAACTGACTGAGGGTGTTGACAACGTAGCAAATATCTAGCCTGGTATTGATTAGATACATCAGGGACCCTATGAGCTGTCAGTATAGGGTGGGATCGACATCCTTGTCTTCTGATGCATCAATCTTCTTCCAGTTGGTGATCATTAGCTTATCCATAGGTCTACAGTCTCTCATCCCGAACCTTTTCAGGATTTTTGTAGCATACCTTCCTTGCCCAAGGAAGAATTCTCCTTTATACTGCCAAACTTCCAACCCTAGGAAATAATGCATTCGTCCCAGATCCTTCATATCAAACTCTGTGGCTATATTCTTCTTGCAGTCTTCAATGAATCTAGATGATCCTGTTAGGAAGAGATCATCCACATATAATACCAAAATAAGTGGCTCACTCTCTACGACTAGATAGTAGACATTCGGATCCGCGTCACTCTTGACAAACCCCATCTTCTGCAAGTAGCCATCTATTCGACCATACCATGCCCTTGGTGCCTACTTCAGCCCATACAAGACTTTCTTCAGTCTGCATACATGAAACTTCTTCTCATGAGTTTCAAATCCCTCTGGTTATTCAATGTATACTTCTTTTTCTATTACCCTGTTCAGAAATGTCGTCTTGACATCCATCTGATGGATCTCCCATCTCATCTAGGCTGCAAGAGATATCACGGTCCTAATAGATGTATACCTCGCTACCGGGGTGAAGGTTTCCTCATAGTCAATCCCTTCCTTTTGAGCATACCCCTTAGCCACAAACCTCGCCTTGTATTTTTCAATACTGTCGTCCGCAGCATATTTGATCTTGTAGATCCATCTTGAACGTACCACAGATCTGTCTTGAGGCCTTGACACCACCTCCCAAACATCATTTACCATTATGGAGTTATACTCCTCAACCATAGCATCTAGCCATACCTGATGCTAAGCTGCCTCCTTGAAGCTAGCAGGATTTCCATCCTGAGCTACTAATGCCTGATACCTATCTGGCTATTTTCGCTCCCTTTTACTCTTCCTTGGTTCTCCAATGAAGTTCTTTGCATCACGCAGAATCTAACGAAGTTCCCTACTGGTTCTTCCTCTGCCAATAGGTGCTTCTGTTCACTCCTCTTCCTCATCCTGAGAATCTTCCTGATCTAAGGAAGGATTCTTCACTTCTGTTGGTTGAAGAAGCATGACCAACGGATCCTCTTTCGACTGCTCCTTGGAAGGCATTTCGCGAGATCTTCTTAAAGCTCTATCCTCCATGAACTTTACATCTCGTCGTACTACTACCTTCCTACTCCCTGGAACATAGATATTGTATGCCTTAGCATTCTTGCAATATCCTGCCAGATACCCCTTTTCTGCAATCTGATCCAGCTTCTTCCTCTTTTCTTTGGGTATGCGACAATATGCCAAACTCTCAAATATCCTGAAATGACTCACTTCAGGTGTCTTCCTAGTGAATACTTTTTCTGGATTAATCTTGCCCAATGCCCGATGAGGAGTCATGTTCCAAACATAGACAGTTGTGTTGCATGCTTCTGCCCACAAGAATTTTGGCATATCCTAATCATACAACATTGCCCTAGTTGCTTCTACAATAGTCCTGTTTTTCCTTTCTGCCACTACATTCTGCTCTGAATTATAGGGAGTTGTCCACTCTCTTCTGATGCCCTCCTTAGTGCAATGATCAATGAAGTCCTTATCGACATTTTCTCCAACATTATCTAAGTGCAAGACTTTTATTTTCTTACCTGCCAGATTCTCCACTAGAGCCTTGAACTCCTTGAATCGACAAAAAACCTCATCCTTGTTTTTCAGAAAATAGATCCAAGTTTTTCTCGAGTGGTCATCAATGAAGGTAAGGAAATTCTTGGAACTGCTGAGAGCTTTGACGGACATAGGTCTGTAGATATCTGAGTGTATCAATCCTAGTACGCTCTTGGCCCTGTGGTTTCTCCTAAGAAATTTCGCCTTGGCATACTTTCCTAGAGCGCATCCCTTGCATACATCATCTCATTCCGTACTCAGATCTGGAACACCTGTTACAGTTCTCCTGAGAATTCTCACAGCTCCATGGTGCAAGTGACCCATCCCTCTCTGCCATAGTTCGTTCAAGTCTTTGTCCCCATGACTGCCTATTAGTGCCATTGGAGATTCTAGTTGTAATCTGTACAACAGATTACTTTTGATCCCAATCTGCACTTTCTCTTTCTAGCTCGGGTGTTTGACGTATACATTTTCCATGAAATAGACGTCATAGCCCTTGCCTTGTAGTTGTGACATGGAAAGTAAGTTCACCCCTAATCCTGGCACATGTAGCACATTTGTGGCATGGAACCGCTCTCCCGATTCTATTTGAAAAACTATGGTACCCTTTCCTACTGGAGTATACTTTGCCTTGTTCCCCATGGTGATCTGAAATTTCATCTTCTCTTCTCGATATTCTGAGAAACACTCCCACATTCCTGTCATATGCCATGAGGCTCCAATGTCTATATACCATACTTCTGATGATGCAGCACTATTCATGCATGCCACTTCTTCTTCCAACCTAGAAGCCAACATAGAGAAATCGAAATCTCTCTCTCTTACGCAATCTTCTGAAAATCTGTGAGTCTCTTGAAGTGGATGCCTCTGCATCATGGTCTCGACCCATAACTGATTTTCCCTTTCTGTCTCTGATTACTTGCTCTGATACCATGTGAAAATTCTATCACTGCAACCACTGATTTACTTTTCCTACTTATTTCATCATAAGTTATTCATGAAATTACTTCAACAAACATTAAAAAAATATTGTTGCAAATATCACACTCTAATACAGAAACAAACATATGCACACATTGACACAGTTATTTTGGACTAATGTCCCCGAAAAAACCCAATGTGGGAAAACCAGTGCAACAAGGGAGGATTTTATTATTCAGCAATTTTCTTGTACAACAAGGTGCCAAACTAGCTTAACCATAGATAGACAAACTTCCAACACTTTTCTAAACCCAGCACAGGCCCTATTGACCTCTGCTACAGCCTAAAACCCTCTTCGTTAGCCTACTGAGGCTTTGTGCAACCTCTCTGGGCTTCTGTGTCACTCCTGCAGCCTCTGCGTGGATGACATAGGCCCTTTTGGCTCTGCGTAGTCTTTGTTGCCTTTGCGTGGCTTCCTTTGGCTCTGTGTATGCCTCCTCTGCGCTGATCTCCTATCTCTTTGTTCCGTACTTGCTGCCTCTTGACTGCTCTCCAAACCACTAGTTCAATTTCTCAACAAACCCCGCTCCATAAATTGAACTAACTGGCCTCCCTCAGTGTGTTCTCCAAGTGCCCCTCAAGCCTCCTCTTATACTTTTTTCCGTTGACATCTCAACAACCGAGATTATGCCCCTAATCAACGGCTAAGATTAGATCTGGTTTGATCCATGTCTTTTGGACCATTCTAACACAGATTCATATTAATACAACATTAATATTTTATTTTCCCTAAGTTTAGACTTAGGGACTCCATTAAAAATATTAATTATTTTAATATCTCCTGATCAGTGTAGAATCTGCCCAAACCCTTTTTGGGTATTAGAGATCTTATGTGCCCCAATCTCTCCACCAAATTTCGTGGCTAGAGCACAACTGATGCTACCCCAAATCAACAACAATGGGCCAGAAAGGGCTGACGTAGTCCCTAGACGCTGACGCTGGGGTTTTCGTGGGGCAGATTGGAGCTAGGAGCTTCCAGAGTGTTTACCTGGGGTTTTAGCCGGAATATTTGCTTTCAAGTAGAGAGGTACTACTGCCAAGGGCATTCTCTATTGGGTGAGTTGGTTTTGGCACCCAAATTGTATTCTGAAACTGCTTAATAATAAAAACCTCAGATAGCTACACTAGTTTTCCTACATTGGGTTTTTCTGAGGACATTGGTCCAAAAACAACGGTGTCACTTGTGTGCTTGTTTTTGTTTCCTTCAGTTGATGATCTGTAATGTGTTGAGCATGTACTTGTATTTATTTTCAGTATTTACATGGTAAAAAACTTGTTAATTAATCAGAACAAGTAGTCAGAAATAAATCATAAAGTACATGAAGGGTTTCTAACAGGTTAGACTTAGAAATTCCAACACTAATGACTTGGTGAAAATTTATGCAATTTGGTCCTTTATGGGACTGTACTGCAACTCAATAGATCCATCCTCTACAAGTTGTCTAATGAAGTAGCAATGTATTTCAACATGCTTGGTATGATCATGGAAAACAAGATTCTTGGTTAGTTTCAGCACCCCTTAATTGTCACAAAATAATCATATTGGCTCTATCTACTACTTCTTCATATCTGAAAGCATCCTCCTAAGCCAAACTAGCTTACACGCTTCATTCACTACTCAATATTATGCTCTAGTCGATGAAAGGGCTACTACATGCTACTTATTGTTGATCAATGTGATTGACCCATGCCAAGGTCCAATGCATATCCATAAGTTGGTTTTCCATTATCAACACAACTTTCCCAATCTGAATCTGTATGTTGGATAAGGTTGCCATTGATGTCAATAAGATGTCAAGCCCTAACATTGTTGAAGCCCTAGTTGATATTTGTCTTAATATGCCGCAATAAAGAAGTATATTCTGATGGAGAGGTAAATGATGCAGCCGTGAAAATTCGAGAATCCCACCCAAATCTACTACTGCAGCAACTGATTAAACTTCTCCTATTTGTTAATTACCGAAACAAATTATTTACTGCTTCCTACAGCAAATATCGAAGCTAATACAATTGCAGCCTTCACTTAATTAAATAATTTGCCCAAAACAAGAACAAAACAATAGAGAAAAAAATATACACAAGTGACAAGATTTTTTGGACAAATGTCCCCAGAAAAACCCAATGTGGGAAAATCACTGTAGCATATCTAAGGATTTTTATTATTATGCAGAAGTATTATGAATACAACTCTAAATGCCCTCCTGGAAATCCAGTTACAGAGAAAATCACTTAGCAAGAAAGAATGGGGAGATTACCTCACTCAACACTGTTGATCCCGGCTGATCTGACAACTGAGTTGCGAGTTCCCTGGCTACTTTTGCGCTGCCCCTGCGTCAGCCTCTAAGTCACTGCGTCAACCCAACTGAGAATTGCACTGCCTTCAGGAGCCTTTTTCAGCCCTCCCAGCTCAGAAACGTCAGCTCCTTCAGCAAATTTGGACCTCTACCCTAGAAGTTGTTGCACTGCTCTGCATGGGGCCTGCGTCAACGCTTCCTGGCTCTGCATCACCCTCTCTACCCTCTGCGCTACCTCCTTTGTGTGTCTTTCTGCCTCTCTGCTGATTATTCTTGCTCCAAAAAAGACCCTCCAGTCAAAACTCTCTTTGCCCCTCTATAATAGCTCACTATTGAAATTCCCCCGGCAGTTGCTCTACTTCAGAAAATTGAATTTCTGAACTCTCTATGTGTCTTTCCAAGTGACCCTCAAACCTCCTTAAATAATCTCATCGTTGACATTCAATGGCCTAGATTAGAAGCTAATCAATGGCTAATATCATTTCTGCTTGACCCTCGTCTTCTTCTAGAAGTTACACCCACAGGTTATATTAATACTTTTTAATTATTTTATTTTCGTAAGTTTAGACTTAGGGTCCCATTAAAATAATTAATTATTTTAATAAAATTGTTTCTGGGTGGAAATTCCCAAACCGCTTTCTGGGTTCTTTGGAATAAATGTGTCCAAGCCTCCCTGCAAAGTTTGAGACTTAGAGCATATCCAATGCTACCAGAAATCAACACTCCCTCTTAGCGAGGAATGTGCTCTAGAAATGCCTCCCACTGAAGCATCACTCTGACTTCATAACATCATCCTCTGCATTGATGATCTTTGACATGATGTCCATCAACTGTTGCGCAATTGTTGCATCTATATTGTTGCTGACCCTGCCACTGTCAACACTACAATCATACTGTAACTCCCTCAAAATTTCTGAAATCGTGTTGTTGTTAGCACTGCCACTGCCATCTGCCCCTGCATTGCAAACTGTTGCTACCTCTCCATCAGCAATGGAAAAACATCCCAAATTACTGAACTAACTGTGTTCCGTATGATACCATGTGAATGTTGGAGCATGACTGCGCTAGTCTCTGCGTTGACCCCCCGAATCTACTGCACTGCTACTGACCTTTGTTCTGTGCCATTTGAACTGTTATCAACTCTGCTGTGCGTTGTTCAATTTCTGGTGCTCCTAGCAACTATCGCTCCAACACTCCTCGGTACCATCTGACACTAGTCCATCCTGTTACTTCTAATCTAGGCTCCTATAGCAAGGAATTGATCTGAGCAGTGGGCTCCTCAAAGCTCCTGCCCATCTCTAGCTCCTTCGAACTATTGCTCGCAATCAACCCACCTCCCTCTTGGAGGTATCTCGGTTGTCATGCCGAACTTGTCCTCGATCTTCACAGGTGCAGCCTTTGGATCGTGCTTCTCATCCTTGTCCTTCTTCCTGAGAGGACACTGAGCAGCGTAGTGACCCATCTCACCACACCTAAACCACTTCACCTTTGAGACGTCCTTCTTACGTCTCCACTACTCATGTTGCCCCTTCGATGCAAGAGTTGCATTATCCTCCTCCTCCATGGGTTTTGACCCACTATTATTGCTTCTGTCAAGCTTGCACTTGACCAAGTCTCTCCTCAGCTCCTCTTGTTTGAAAGCTTCCCACAACTCATCCTAATTCGGCAAAGCCGCCCTACCCAGGATACTCTGGACAAAGACTTGCCACTCATCTGAGACAAAATTGAGGGCCAGTGGAACCAACTTGGAATCTTGAGGTGTACACCCCATAACTAATAACTCATCTCGAGTCTCCTAAAGCTTCGTGAGGAATGGATCCACACGCTCCCCCTTTTGCATTTGAGCAGATCTCAACTTTTGCTCTAAGTACATCTTCCGCTGCTCAGAAGATCCCTGATATTGTGAAAATTCCTAATCCTCAAGGAACCCCTACTGTAGCAAATCTGAATCTACTTCACCTACTTGATTTTAATTACATTCATCAAATTATTCTTCTGAATACTGAAGCAAATTGCTTCTGCAACCTGCACTATTGATTTTGATTTTGCATGAAACAAGGAAACTGAGCAAAGAACAAGATACATAGGACACAATTATTTTTGGACAAAATACCCCCCGAAAAAACCCAATGCGGGAAAATGGTGCAACAGCTCTGAGGGTTTATTATTATGCAGGAGAAAATTCTGAATATAAATCTAGGATGCTCAACAAGCAATCCTTTACAGAGAAAATACTAGACAAAATACTGGAGAAATCATGTCACCCTGTCACTTGAGAATCATTGACTAATCCTCAGCTTTGGGAGGCTCTGTGTCACCTTCGAATGGCCTCTATGTCAAACTACCTCACCCTGGGCAGCGTTTGCGTCACCCTCCTTGGTATTACGTTGCCGCTCTACTCTGAATCTTTTGTTGGCTGAGAATTCGACTTTCTTTCATCCAGTCTCAGACGTTGGCTTCCGGTAACTAAAACTTTGAATTCCCTCTGCAGAACCTCGACTTCCCCTCATTGGTTGTGCTGCCTCTACGTCAGCACTGCGTAGGCCAGCGCCAGCCCTCCTATGGACATCTCTGCCTTGTATTCTCTGGAAAGTCCTCCTCCCGAATTCTCACTGCTCCTCTACTACAAGATTTCCCCAATCGATTTTCCTCCTGAGAAATTCTCACCTCAAAAAATCGATTTCCTCAATCTCTCTGTATGTTTCTAAATGAACCCCAATCCTCCTTATACTTTT
Organism: Pinus taeda; assembly: GCA_000404065.3. Taxonomy (NCBI): domain Eukaryota; kingdom Viridiplantae; phylum Streptophyta; class Pinopsida; order Pinales; family Pinaceae; genus Pinus; species Pinus taeda. The sequence continues at coordinate 47,601 of APFE030222851.1, forward strand.
CTGGTTGAGACTTCAACGGTCGAGATTAAGTCTCTAATCAACGGCTAATATTAAAACATGATTTGATCTACCTTTTGGATCATTCTCACCCATATTTTGATTAATACCCATTAATATTTTAATTTCCCTAAGTTTAGACTTAGGGACCCCATTAAAAATATTAATTTTTTTAATAAAATACAATCCAGGTGGAATTTCACCAAACAGTTTATGGGTTCTTTAGAACTCATGCGCTTTAGTCTCTCCACCAATTTTCAAGACTAGAGCACTTCTGATGCTACCAAAAACTAACACTCCCTCTTAGTGAGGAAAATGCTCTAACAACAATGTCCACCTACATGATGCTCTGTCTCTGAAGCACCTCCTTTCTGCACTGTTGTTGCCACCAACACTGTGCTACTGTTGCTATTGTACTGTTTTGCATGAGACTGCCACTGCCACTACTGCATATGTACTACAACTCCCTCTCAAATGTTGCATCTACTATGCTGCTAGCACTGCCACTACTAACACTACATTTGTAATCCAACTCAGTTGCTGAGAGAAGCAACTAAACGAAATCCAAAATTAACTGAACTTAACTGTGTTCAACATTATACTATGAATGTTGGAATCTGACTGTTACTAGTCTCTAACCCTCTGAATCTTCTGCGTTGTTGCTGACTTCTGCACTGTGCCATCTGCACTGCTACCAACCTTGCTCTGTGCTTATCAGTCTCTAGTCTTTGGCTACTACATATGTCCTCCAAACAATCCACTACATCATCTGACACAAAGTCCATCTCACTACTGCTGAATATTGGGCTTCCGTAGCAAGGAATTGATCTAAGAGGTGGACTCCTCAAGGATCCTGCCCACATGTAGTCCTCCTGACTACAGCTCGATATCTCCCCATCTCCCTCCTAGAGATGCATGGGCACTCATGGCAAACTCATCTTTGTCAATCTTTGTTGGAGCAGCCTTAGGATCATGTTTCTCATCCTTATCCTTTTTCTTCAAAGGACACAAAGATGCATAGTGGCCCATCTCGCCATAACTGAAACATTTCACCTTTGAAATGTCCTTTTTTCGCTTCTACTTCTATTGTCCCTTTGATGCTAGAGATGTGTTCTCCTTCTCTTCCTTGGTCTTCGTGCCACTCCCACTACTGCCATGGAGGTTGACCTTAACTAGGTCCCTCCTTAATTCTTCCTGTTGAAGAGCTACACACATCTCCTCCCATGAAGGTAGTCTTTCCTTGCCCAATATGCTTTGGACGAAGACTTTCCATTCATCTGACTCCATTCAGGACTATCCTCACTGTCGCGGTTGACTGAGGAGTAAACCCCACTGCAGCAAGTTGGTCAAGTTGGTCTCTCATGTCCTGAACACGTTGAAGATAGGAGTTGACTCCCTCTCCCTTCTACATTAATGTCCGCTGCAACTTCCATTCTAGGTACATCTTTCATTGTTCGAAGAGCATTCATACAGAGAAGACAAGGCTTCCCACATCTCTCGGGCTATATCCTTGCCTTGCAAGTGTTAGACCTCATCATCTCGAACTCCATCGAGAATGAGCCTCTTCGCCTTCCCTTGCTCGACCTTGTACTTCTTCTTTTGATCATTGTCAGCAGGAATAGCTACAAGACTTTTGACATAGGCTTCGAGATAATATTCTTCCAAAATAGCTAAGATTCTAGTCTTCCATATGACATAGTTGGAACTTGGAGCACCTTCCAACCTGTCCTGATCTCTTAGCCCATGCGATGCCATCTCACCCAATTGTCGAACTGACTCCTCTAGTCACTGCTCAACACTGCTCAGCTGCTCAGCAAGTGAGAAATTCAAACTTTCTGACGAAATGTTCTCTGAGGAGAAAATTCCCCTTCTATGTGTCTTCGCTCTTTTCCGACGGATTTCTACCCCGAGAGAAACTGCGCCCTTCAAGCACCGCGATGAGGCTCAGCGTCACTCCCTCTGCCTCTGCAAACTCATGAGCTGGAAATCGTACCTCTCTGTCGACTCTCTCAAGGAGAGATTTCCTCAGGATCTCTGCTTCCCGACAAGAACTGTGCAATCCCTTTAAGGGGATTTGAATTGCTACCCAATGCGACTATCGGCCTCTCTGCACAGCGCTGGACCTACTCTTCCCTGTTTCAAAATCAATGCTTTGATACCATGTGAAAATTCCTAATCCTCAAGGAACCCCTACTGCAGCAAATCTGAATCTACTCCACCTACTTAATTTTAATTACATTCATCAAGTTATTCTTCTGAATACTAAAGAAAATTACTTCTACAGCCTACACTATTTAAATTTGATTTTGCATGAAACAAGGAAACTGAGCAAAGAACAAGATACATAGGACACAATTACTTTTGGACAAAATAGTCCTCAAAAAAACCTAATGCGGGAAAACTAGTGCAATAACTTTGAGGGTTTATTATTATGCAGGAGAAAATTCTGAATAAAAATCTAGGATGCTCAACTAGCAATCATTTACAGAGAAAATACTGGACAAAAAGCTGGTGAAATGATCACACCCTGTCATTGGAGAATCAATCACTGATCCTCAACTCTGGGAGGCTCTGCGTCACCTTCTGATTGTTGATTTTTGGTAGAATCGGATGTGCTCTAGCCATGGAAATTGGTGGAGAGGCTAAGGAACATGAGATCTCCAAGACCCATAAATCGTTTGGGGAAATTCCACCCAGATGGAGAGATATTAAAATAACTAATATTTTTAATGGGGTTCCTAAGTATAAACTTAAGAAAATTAAAATATTAATGTGTATTAATATAAAATGGGTGAAAAAGTTCTAAATGACGAGGATCAAGCCTAATCTAATCTTAGCCGTTGATTAGGGACTTAATCTCGGCCATTGAATCGTCAACAGGAAAAGTATAAGAGGAGGCTTGAGGGTCAATTGGAGATACACCAAGTTGATTAGTCAATTCGTTTTTCTGGGGTGGGGTTTGCTGAGAAATCGAGTTAGTGATCTGTTGCAGCGAGAGGTAGTGCGACAAAAGGCCGAGAATACATATCAGAGAGGCATAGAAAGTGTTAGAGAGATAGCACAGAGCATAGGAAGGTTGATGCAGATGTTGATTTGGAATAGCATCAGATGTACTCTAGCCATGAAATTTGGTGGAGAGGCTAACGCATATGAGATCTCCAAGACCTAGAAATGGTTTGGGGAAATTCCACCCGGTTAGAGAGATATTAAAATAATTAATATTTTTAATGGAGTTCCTAAGTCTAAACTTAGGAAAATTAAAATATTAATAGGTATTAATATAAAACTGGGTGAGAAGGTTCTAAATGACATGGATCAAGACAAATCTAACCTTAGCTATTGATTAGGGATTTTATCTCAACCATTGAAGACTCAACATAAAAAGTATAAGAGGAGGCTTGAGAGTCAGTTAGAGATACACCAAGATTGATCAGTCAGTTCGATTTTCTGGAGCGGGGTTTGCTGAAAAATTCGAACAAGTGATCTGAGTTGCAACGAGGGGCAGTGAGTACATAGCAAAGAGGTAGAGATAGTGCCAGAGGGCCAACGCAGTGATTGAGGAAGCTACGCAGAGCCAACAGGAACCACGCAGAAGGCCAGAGAGACTACACAGATGCTAGCAGTGCCTACATGGGTGACGCAAAAGGCCAGAGAGCTGACGCAGAGAGGCAAAGGGCTGACGCAAAGGGTTCCAAAGCTACGCAGAGGCTAGCAAGGCTGAAGTAAAGCCTTGGACAAGCGCTGGAAGGATTTCTGTGGGGCAGACTTGTTGAATATCTGCTTCCAAAGAGAGGTATTACTTAAAGATAAAAATCTCTGTTGGGTGAGCCAATTTGGCACCCTAGTTGTACTCAAGAAAGATTCTTAATAATAAAACCCTCAGAACTGGTGCACTAGTTTTCTTGTTGTTGACCACTAAGTCTCAACTACCCATAGCAATACACCCCCTTTTCGCAAAAAGGGACAGCGCTGGATCGACATGTCCGTGCCATTCGACTATCATCATTAGTCCGATCATGTTATGTTGTAAACCCAGTCTGCATGTGTGATTTGTAAATAATCTTAGCAGATCTGAGTCATATATGTAAATTGCCTAGGCAAACCTAATTTTCTGGTGATAATCTACGTTCTGGAAGGTTTTTTGACTCACCAATCCATGATTGGCAGAGTTTTCCTTCAGCCTAACCCCAAAGCCAAAATGAATTTTGTCATTAGAATCTTAGGGGAATCCTAGTGTATTTCGAGTCTATGTAAAAGTAATTTGGAAATAATTCTAACTATTTGGTTAAGTTATTAAAAATTGTTTGATCTGCAAGATTATATTTGTGTTGAAGACTAGGTGGTCTATGTCAAATGGGTTTTGCCCATTGAGATGTAAAATTGTAAAAGTCATGATGTAAAGTGTCTTGAGGGTTAGAAAATTATTTAATCCCCTCATAAGTCCTAATTCCTAGGTCTTAGGTGATTTTTCCAAAGGCTAAGTTTGAGAATCCAAAAATAAAAAACAACAAAAAATAAAAGATATAAATAATAAAATAAAATAAAAATAATAAAAAACTAAAAAATAAATAAAATAATAATAAGTCAGAATTTGGAGGAAATAAAAGCAAGATTTTAATTTTTTAATGCATTTAAAATTTCGACGGATGAGATTAAAAGAGATCTTGATCCTCATCGACGGTTGAGATTAGTTTGACATGGATCACTCAAACTAGCCATTGGGAATTTTTCCTTTAAATAGGGTGTTAGGGGTCATTTGAGACAATGTTTTAAAACTCCAACTCCGACTCCGACTTGACTAAGGGTCGACTCCGACTCCGACTCCGACTCAGTATCAACTCGGCCGGCTCGATTTCAATGATTTGGTCGTTGTTAAAAATACATTAAATATTTATTTTTTATAAAAACACATAAGTTTAAAGATTTTCATTCAATTTTCCAAACACACTGCATTAGAATATAGATAGAAGACAACATATGATCAAAGTAGGCTCATGAATATACCCATTATATCAAAATGGCACCCAATGCACTGTCCAATACATACACGATGTTGATATAGAAATTAAAAAAAAACACATAACCAAGGAGGCTATAAATGGTCTCTACAACAAAAGTCTGTGACCAGTACTACTGGCTACTGCTAGAGTTGCCAACATCATCTGGCTCAGTGTTACTTGGGAGCGAGAGCGAAAGTGGGGAGCGAGAGCGAAAACGGGAGTGGGAGCAACATTTTTAGAAGCTCCTGGTTTGGGAGCGAATCCCGAAGAAGTTCGACAACCAATGTCACTAACATCAAGGTACATAGAGGGATTGGTGCTCTTGATTAAATACGAGTTCCATACCCTAATACATGACAAAATTCAATGGAAACATTGCAATCCTCCAATCCTCCAATCCTGAAATCCTAAAAAATTGATAAGTTTGCTGGATTTTAAATGAAATCTAAAATTCTACTTTCTCCATATGAAATCCAATGAAGCCGGAACCACTCTCAAACATCCTGAGTCATTTCATGGTAATGTTAAAAATTTAAGTCAAAGGATGAAAATGAAGATTAAGGAGAATGTCACTTTTACTTAAATTTTTAACATTAAGAATTTAAGAATTTAACATTACCATGAAATTTGAATAGCATATCAATACTAGGAGAGGGGAATGGACCCCAAATAGCACTTAACCAATTTAGAAAACACCTTGGAGTCCCCAATAATCAGCTAAATGCTAAAAAGTTAAAAAAATTAGAAATATCCCTATTTTTTTGGATGACTGGCCGGATTTAATGACTCGACCGAGTAGATGTGGAAACGACCAGGTTGACCAAGTCATCACTGACTCGGCCGAGTCATGCAATAACTCGGTCAGTCATGACTCGGCCTCCCGAACTAGTTTTTCTGCCGGGTCATAAAATTCCTCAATGACTCGGATCAACTCGGCCATTTCAGATTCGATTCGGCTGAATTTTAAAACATTGATTTGAAATCATTCAATCTGTGAGTCTTGCACTGAAGAGAGCTCTCTTGTAATCTTTTTTTTGTGCAATAAAGAAAGACTTTGGGGTTGAAATCTTGCTGGCGTTACTCTCCTAAAATGTTGTAAGCTGTTTCATTTTTTCTGCATAAATTTAATTTCAGCCATTGGTAATAGCTTAATGAAGAGTGATGTTTAACATAGATATCTTGTTTACTCACTAGGGTTTGTATGGTAATAGAATTTCTGAAAATAATGGCAAGCATCTCCATTGGATTTGGATTTCAGTATTGTTTTTCTCCTCTTTATTGATAGTTGAAGTGAGCTGTGTAAGAAATCTAGATTGTGAAAATCAACGGGCATTTGGGGAAGTTCTCGGCTGAACCAGCCAACTCCCGAAAAGCATTTTCTTGAAGAGCCCAGCCAGTTTCGATCCTGGGTTTATCATTTAAATTATCTTTGAATGCATGAGAAGTTTTCTGAAGTATCTCATAGTTAATCTAAAATTCTGAAATATTTATGTGGATTATTGACAAATCTAGCTGTTGTAGAGTCGTAAATCTGTAAATATTGTAACTGATTTGTAGGGTTTTAATTTTAATCCTTGCATATATTATTTCTAGATATTTTTGCTTTTGCTGTGACAGGTTTTTTGGAGCTGAGGATATAATCTTGTCCTGAAGCCAAATCTAGGCCCCGGAGGGTAAGATTTGGCCTCAGCATCATTTCTGCAGAGATATCAACAGGATTTTGTAATATCCC
>APFE030222863.1:2201-15762 GCA_000404065.3 Pinus taeda
CCAGCATGGTGGGTATCCTGCACACCATAAGAAGAGTTTTAGTGAACATAAAATCAAATTTGAATGGTGGATTTTGAAGGTATGGGTTTGGGGGTGTGCTTTACACGGGGTACGCACCCCACCTTCAGGAACAGAGCGTGGGTACACACCTGGCCTGAAGGTAGGTTACGTACCCCGACCCTTTTTCCTTTAAAGAAAAAGGTTGGGGTACGCAGGTTACCCATCGGCCACCTGCGTACCCCGAGGAGTGCATCCCAAAACCCCTTTGCCTCCAAAAAATCAAACTAAAACTTAAAAATGAATTCTAAACAGATGAAATTGAAGAGGAGGATGTTGTGGATTACCTGGAGGTGACGGCATTCGATTTCGACGATCTGATTTTCCGCAATCTCCACGGGAAGTTTCTTGCCAAAAGCTCTTTTCTCAACCTCAACAGTAAAATGGTAAAAATGACATGGTAAAAGGTCTTTTCATAGGTTTTTTGGATGAATAAATGTTATATTTGTTTATCTTTCACCATGAAAGGTCATTTTAATGCATTTTTGCCCATCTCAAACAGGTATGAGTAATGTTTCGCTTTTGTGCAGGACAGAGGGACTTTCAGGGAAACTTGTCACTTTTTCACAAATCAGACATCAAAGTCATCTTTTAAGCCCTTTTCTGACTCCTAAAAACTGAAAAGATTGCCGAGCGTTTCTTTTACACTCGTTAAAACGGAATTAAAAGACGGTCCTCTTACAACCCTTTTCTGACCAAAAAAACAAGAAAAGATTGTCGGATTTTTGTCGTTTCAAATTCGATATTGGAAATAAAACGACGTGTCCTTGATCGCTTTTTACTTTTCAGGTCAAAGGCACTAACTATGAAATATCCTTGGTCGCAAGATCAAGCGGTTCTCCTAGGTATTATTTTATACTTTTTCGGGCTTAGGAGACACAACTTTACGAAAAAGTTCAATCTGGAGTCTTCTAAAGTTTTTCAGACTCTCTAAATATGAAAAACGCCGAGTTTCTCCTATACTGGACTCGTTAAAATTTCACAGTAAAGGACCTGTTCTATTACAAACAGGAACGGACCGCTCCTCCTTAGGGTTCGCATCAAAAACTAAGTTGGACTCATCCGAAGGATGAGCTTACAAACAAGCATATGTTATCCTCCTCAAGCTTGTAAAAAATAAAGAGGTACTTGCCAGAAATGGTGGGGGAAAAATGAGAAGAATGAGCCTTTTTGATATCTTTTGTCTCAAGAAAAACCTTACTACCTCTCTTGAACACGACACTTGTTCGTTCACCTGGGTTGGGAAATCCTTTACCTCACAGTTGACCAAATCACTTAACATTTTTAGCCGGGTTATGGGAGTCGACTTTGAGTCATTTATCACCAAACCATTTGTCGTGTCGTTATGTGTTCAAGAGATCTGAAACAAAACATTCAACCGCAAAATACCTAGCATTCATCATACCATCATTGAGTCAGTCCTTACAATTTCTTCAACTTGAACTATGATTTCGCGTTGTGGGCTTGCCTGCGACGAGTCGCTTTCTATCGACATCAGCACATTATCTAGAAAGTTAACTTAGGAATCGTCAGTACCTTGGAGTCTGCATGCATCAATGGCAGGTTTCTCGCCTTCGACGTCAGTTTTCATCATTGACTTGCGATCGAAGGATTCCATGAAATGTTCGACATCGACTCATTCATTCACATCTCATGGATTGTGCTGGGTACTTTGAGAACCATTGACATTACGGGTGGTCTCTCTCACGTTTGTTAACCGTTTACATAATTGACTGGTAATCAAGTGGTTTCTACCATGTTCGACATCGACTCATTTATTCGCATGGCTAGAATCGTACCGATTTGGAAAGTAGAGATGAAGACCCTGGATCTAGTTTCCACCATCCAGGCTGTGAGGAGTTTTGTATTCATTATATTGTAGACCAATTATAAACAGATGGCTGCATCCATACTATGTCTACACGAGTCTATGATTATGATGTATTATGAAATCATTCTTGTATCAGAATAGTTAGTCTGTTAGTTAAAATTTTGATCTGAGTATGGGAATGCCTACCTCAGCGATGATATAATCTTATACATGTATTTTGTGTTGAAAATTGCAGGTTCTAACTGGGCTCTCCATAAGATAATCCTAGAAATGATAAAGTACTTCACCCTTCCTAGATGATATAAAACCCTTATCTATTACAGGCTTCGCACTTTAGGGGGAAATCTGTTACACTGAAATTTGCCACCATGACTATCTGCAGTTAATATGGCTCCATCAATAGTCATATTATCCTCCTTGTCAAGCCTTATACCTCTGCTCTTCATGTCAAACTTCAAAATAGAGAGAAATTCATTAAAAAACATGTTTATCTGTTTAGAGATTTTTGGGCGTAATCACATAGAATATCTATGTGATTACGCCGAAAAATCTCTAAACAATGTTATGGATCACAGAAGTCTAAATTCCTTAAACATGTTTATCTCTGGGTACGCAGGTTCTCTCTACCTTGCCTGCGTGTACGCATCCCAAGCTCATTGTACCTACGTACTTGTACGCTCTGTAAGTCAAGGGATGGGTGCGTACTCCTGTAAAGGTCAAAAGGGCGAGTTTCATCTTAAAAAAGTTACTTGTGGTCACTTCTAGAGCTTTCTAGAAGAGTGTTTGACGTGTATTGAGCGCCTCCAGATGGTTCATGCATCCCTATGATAGATGAACTTATCCCATCAAGAGAGGAGCTACCCCATCCAAAAGAGGGAGTATCCCATTGATGTTGGAACTGAATAACTTCCTCTAGAACACTATAAATACAGGCCTTGGGCCAGAGGAGGGAGGTTGAAAGCCGAACATTCCAAAGGGTAGATGCTGCTGGAATTAGGACTTCCATTGTAAGCTTGTGAGGAGAGATTACCATCCTTTCTTGTTTCATTTGGAAGTGGGTGAGCTTGTCAAAGTAGAGGAAAACTCTTGCTGGACCCTGGGAGGAACTTGCACAACACCAAGGCTCAGGTTGTAATGGTTTTCTTTTTGTTTCCTTAATACAAATAAGTCCATTCTTCTCAATGATTTGTTGTTAATGAATTGTTTCATATACTCCTTGGTCTATATGTTGAATATGCTTTGTTTTATGGAATATTCAGGTGTTATGTAATCGTTTGATTGTTAGTGTATGCAGGTTTCCAAGTGAAGGAGGAGCTCATCTGGATCAACGAAGCTAGGCTACTACAACAAGCGTTGGACCTAAGGTAAGATCGAAAAACACTTGGTTTCTCATAGGATAATGTATATTTAGAGAAGGATCGCTCTTACTTGTTTTGTTTGTCACTAGAGAGTCTTAGACTCCTAGGGAGGTTAGTTTTGTCAGCCAAAATAACTCTTTCCACATGACACCATCAAATCAAGATCGCGCCGGAAGATAGGAGAAAAATGACCTTCACAACAGAATGGGGCTACTTTCAATACACCTTTATGTCGTTTGGACTGAAGAATGCGCCAGCTGTATTTTGTGCATCATGGTAGCCACATTCAAATAATACATACACAAGTTTTTATAGGTCTATCTTGATGATTGGACTGTCTTTGGATTAGTTAAGCACCATGTAGCGAGCTTACACTTGATGCTGGATACTTGCCACTGACACCAGATTGCGCTGAACATTAAGAAGTGCACATTCCTCGTTCCCTTTGGAAACTTGCTGGGACATGTGGTCTGCAAACAAGGACTGATGGTGGACCCTACAAAGATTGTTGTTATCCTAAATTTGGAAGCACTGTGAAGTGTTAAACAACTGCACTCTACCTTGGGACGCACTAGATACTATAGGAAATTTAACAAAAGTTATTCCTAAATAACCGAACCGATGGAAAATTTATTGAAAAAAGATGTTACATATTGCTAGAATGATGATTGCATGAAGATTTTGGATGCCCTAAAGGGGAAACTGGCCTCCACTCCAATCTTGGTCTTCTAAAAATATGATGTGGAATTTCATGTACATGTTGATGCGTCGTGTATCGCGTTAGGAGTCATACTTACACATGAGGGCACAGAGGGTGTGGATCACCAGATCGTGTTTATGAGTTGGAGATTGTCCAAAGCAGAAAAGAATTACTCTACCACCGAGCATGAGGGGTTGGCAATGGTGTACGTGCTCCAAAAATACCAACACTATTTACTCGGGGGACATTTCAAGATGTATACTGACCATTCCGCATTGAAATACTTGGTGAATAGGCTTGTGTTGGGGGGCCGCATATGTAAATGGCTCTTACTATTTCAAGAACATGATTTTGAGGTCATAGTCAAGCCGGGATGCCTAAACATAGGGTTGGATCACTTGTCACGAATTGAGATGGGTGAGGAACCCATTAATTTGGAGGAGGGACTACCTGATGCACAACTCTTTGCAATACGCATCGCAGATGGACACCTCGAAGATATAATCCATTTTCTAATAACAAGGACTGCGACAAAGGAATACTTCGTCCAATAGAAGAAGGAATTGGTGGTGCGCACGGTGGACTTTCCATTCATTGCAGGGCACCTCTACAATATGGGCAGCAATGAGATATTGCGAAGATATGTACCTAAATTTGAACGAGGTCAAATCCTCACAGAAGCACATGGGGGTAGTGTAGGATGACACTGCGCAAGATGCATGATTGCACAGAAGATTATTTGTTCAGGGTTATGGTGGCCAACCCTGCACTAGGATTTGAAAGCGCATTGTAATGCCTGCGATATATGTCAAAGGATTGGAAAACCATCACGAAGGGATGAGATGCCACTAAATCCCCAAATGACACTGTAGCTGTTTGAAAAATGGGCAATCAACTTTGTGGGCCCAAGAAAACCTAAGGGAAATACAAGTGTTTGCTACATCATCATCACGACGGAGTACCTGAAATGATGGGCAGAAGAACAGCTGGTCAAGCCCTGCACAACTGATACGGCTCCAAAGTTTTTGTTTGAAAAAATGTTGACACGATTTCGCTGTCCAAAAATATTAACGACCGATCATGGAACACATTTCTTGAATGAAACCATCAGTGTGCTCACAGAAGAGTTTCAGTGTATCATAAAAAAAGTACACCGTACCACCCACAAGCCAATGGGACAGTAGAGGCATTGCACAAAATACTAGAGACTGCGCTAACCAAAGTATGTAACGCGCAGTGAAATGACTAGGACCTGCGCTTACCTACTGTATTATGGGTGTACAGGACAATGTGCAAGAAATTGACAGGACAGACACCTTTTCGGTTAGTCTATAGCATGGAAACTGTCATGCCGATGGAATACATCGTACCTAGTCTACGAATAACAGTGCTCATAGGCATGACAGACCACGAAGCTCTGGAAGAAATGCTCGCGCAATTAGAAGAACTCGAGGAAGAATGGTTTTTGGCTAGATTTCATCAACATAAGCAGCATGAAAAGGCTTGGCACAACTGCCATATCAAGTTGCATAACTTCAAGGTAAAAGACTTAGTACTGTTGTATGACAATAAGTTTGAAAAATTTCTGGAAAAATTCAGAATGCACTGGCTGGGACCATATGTGGTAAAGGAGGTGACAGATGGAGGTGTGGTTTAGAAAGACAAACTAAATGGAGAACCCTTCCTAGGCAAAGTAAACGACAGTCGCTTGAAACTCTACACGAGTGGGTCAGCTCTCTAACTAACCGTCCGCAGCATAGTCTTCACGACTTGAGGAGTTAGGCAAGGGTGCCAGACTATAAATAGATGCACTAGATGCTGGTACTAAGGTAAGGACATGATTTAGACGCGGATGATTTAGAAGCAAGAATGTAGGAAGTCCATCAAACCACAAAGGAGGTTTGCAGATCTCTGAGCAATACGGGACCAGTTGGAGGGGCTCTGCACCAAGATCACCACACCAACAGAGTGACTCGGGACAAGTCACGATGATTGTGTAGGGGGCCTGTTGGGCATGGAATCCCCCCATAACATGTTTTGGGGCTCAAAGCCGAAGTTTTGGTCAAATTTATTATAAGACTCCACGAATTACGAGCGCTGAGCGTGAAGTATAGGATGAGTCATAGGATTGTCTGCCCTAAGTATTGTAAAGTAATGTAACGTCATGTCGGCCTACCCATGGTTCGCGGAGCATGGGGTTGTATAAATAGAGTAAGGCTCTAAGTTGTAAAAAGAGTGAATTGGAATTGGAGAGATAGATGAATACGCATGGTTCGAGCATAGAGTAAGAGTCTAAGTGTATTGGGTCGTAGTAGTAGGAAGAGGCTCTATAGTTGAGTTCATAGAGGACTAGTAGAGTCTGCAGCTGAGTGTGCGGACCCCTGCACCTGAGTGCATAGGGCGGTGTTGAGTCTGTAATCTTGATGGAAGAATAATAAAAAAAAGCTTGTTCCAATTTCTATGTATCTTCTTGTGCATTGCCTTCTTTACATTTTTACTATTTTGTTTATCGCACACACTGATATGATTATTGGATATGTTATTAATAATCACTAGTCTTACACAAATAAGTTGAGTAATCGGGTAATAACATATTAAATAGCAAGGAACTAGGGTATAATATGAGTCGTGCCCCAAGTAGGGTTGCGTGGAAGCAACATCATAGGTTGCGAGGGACTAACAGGTGCATGTAGCGACGTGCACACAGGGTCAAACTGAGGACCTGCAGAAGCTCATCAGACATCCCCAGGGTGCAGAAACCTAGTTCCAACACCATCCCATACTACTTTGAGTGAGACCTCAGTCCGTGCTCTGCATACTGTTGCTGAAAGGGTCAATAGTACTAGGATTTTCTTAGCTAAATTATCTCTAAACCTGGGTCAGGCACATACAAGCCAACACCCACTTTTTCTTGTTCTCTTGGACATTTGATGTAGTACAATGTCATCTACAATTCCGTTCCATGTTGCTATGTTTGTTCATCCATTTCTTCCTTTTTTAAGATGAAGGTGACCTCACACCTTTATCAGAGCCACGCTCAGTTCTACCTGTCTTCTTTTCCACCTGCTAGGTGGCATCACACTCTACTTGGGCCTTGTCAGTGGCCTCCTTATTCCTCTTCTCATCTAGCTGTGCCATCTTGAGCTTAGCCTCCTCCTTTTTGCACTAGACGGCAGACTTGCTCGACCGCACCACCAAGTCTAAGGTAGTGCACCACTCTACCAGTGAGTGATCAAGAACTACATCAATCACGTCATTTGTTTCCAAGTAAGGCAAGTTATCCCACTTCTACTAAGGATCCTTCCATGCCCTAATCGATACGTGCTGAAAGTATGCCTTGAGCTCCACGTACTCCTGTAGTTTCGCAAACACAGTAAGTGGCAATCGCGACTTGTGATTGATAGCGAAGCGTATATTCATTTCCATCAAGATCTAGAAGATCTTGTTATCCTTGATGTCTTGAGCATCCTTGGTCACCCACAACGAAGCATACTTCATTGCTTCTAACATGTCTGGCACGATCAAGGGGAATTGACTGTCTCCAGGCAACTCCCAGGCTACCAACACAATGGATAGCAAGGGCCACGCATACTGGAAGGTCTTGCTGAGCTCCTATCCCTCACGGAAATTCACAAGGAACTCACCACAGAGATAGCACACCCAATTAAATTGGACTCCTTCAGCACATTGGGCTACTATAGCGATGATTGGTGCCAACACTTCATCTGTGCAACACTTCGTCATAACGTTTCCTACCAAAATTTGCATGGCCACCTTGACCATAGGATCGCAGATACTCGAGATGGCATAGCCTCATGACTTCTTCACGAGCTTGAATTCCTCCTTCATGGCCTCGTGAGAGCCTATTTGCCCCCTTTTCTGCCAAACATCATAGTCAGATTTTCCCCTGTATAGGGTAGCCATGTGATCCTATGGATCAACGTATCAATGATGGGTATCGGCTCCTCCAACCATAGACACCCATCGTGCACCAAGCATAATAGATGCTTAATGACCAATACTGTAATGGGTGTGTGATTGTAGTACAACACCCATACCACGTTTAGAAGACCTGCCTTGTCTACACCCCTGAGCCACTTCCACAGTTCCAACATAGTCATCTTAGTGGTTGTGTGAACAACACGTTATATTAGTTCTTCTGTTGCCAAGTGAGGGAACTTCTCAGTGTTAGCTAAGTCTCAACCTTCTAGTTTCAATAGCGGAACTCATCCCAAGCGCGGTCCTTCAAAGTCAATCTCATCTGATAACAGAGGTATGTGCAAGGTGACCTTTCTTTCGTTAATGTCCTTTGAAACCTTGGTTGTACAATTGCACGGAGGAACATATTCGGGAAACTTAGTGATAGAGTCAGAACCTTCAACTTCAACTTCCTCAACTTGCACCCCCAAATCTTCATCATCCATCGGGATTTCCTCAACCTCTTCCTCGTCTGGCTCCAAGCTAATAGTTTTTCCCTTTTCCTGTGTGGTGGGCTTGTCCTTCGGTGGGTTTCTTCTAAGTCACGTGTGCACCGGTATCACAACCTTCTTTCCCTTCTTATCCTTTGCACTCTCCTTGGTCAGGGCAGGATTCAGCCTAGGCATCCATGGTGAGATGGGGACTTCAGCTAGTACCTCTGCAATCTTTAGAGCAGCTCCCTCTGCCTCCATAACAACCTCCAGCATAGCCCCTTCGGCATCCATAGCTCCAGTTCCTGGGATAAAATCATGGATGTAATTGCGGTTGGACTTTGGAAATTGATCAAACAATGGGTAGTCAAGCAATTCTTCGAAAAATGTGCGGATCATGCACATCTAAGAGCTCACCAACGCAATGTTCAAAATTCTAATTGTTTTTTATTGGGCCTACAGCTGTAATTTATAGGCCATTTTGAATTCAAATCCAATTGTTCCCCCCACATTTGGTTCATTAATGCCGGATTGGTGGCATATTTCCAAATATATTACCCATAAATTTTGTCTTCAATGTTGGCCGCCTGCTCCGTTTGGCTGCATTATTATTATCAAATCATGAACAGTGACTTTAAAGGTCACTTTCCAGTTGAGCTACGTGATTTCTCCCCGGGTAGCGTAGCTCACTCCACATTGTCACGAATCCTGTGACATCTCCTTGTTCTGTACAATCCTCTAATGGTTAAGTTCCCCACATCAAGAAGTCTAGTTTATACTCCCGTGCCTCCTTTCAGCTGCCTGGAGAGCTAAGACTATGCTACCTTCTTATAGCCACCTGGCCAGATCACCAGTGTATGGATTCAATCGGCTACCATTCACCTTGCCTAGGAAGGGATCTTCGTTTAATATAACCAACTAAACTGCTCCACCATCGGTAATCTCCTTAATGACATATGGCCCTAGCGAGTGCATTCTAAATTTCCCTGGAGATTTATCAAACTTGTTGTCATATTGTTGGGCATGGAATCCCCCCCCACAACATGTTTTGGGGCTCAAAGCCCAAGTTTTGGTCAAATGTATTGTAAGACTCCATGAATTATGGGCAGAGAGCGTGAAGTATAGGATGAATCAGAGGGTTTTCCGCCTAAGTATTGTAGAGTAATGTAATGTCATGTCGGCCTACTCATGGTCCATGGACCATGGGATTGTATAAATAGAGCAAGGCTCTAAGTTGTAAGGGAGAGGGAATTAGAGAGATAGATTAATACGCATGGTTTGAGGATATAGTAAGAATCTAAGTGTATTGGGTCATATTAGTAGGAAGAGACTCTGCAGTCGAGTGCGCAGACGCCTAGTAGAGTCCGCATCTGAGTGCCCGGGCCCCTACAGCTGAGTGCGCAAGGTGGTGTCGAGTCTGTAATCTTGACCAAAGAATAATAAAGAGAATTCGATTCCTATTCCTGTGTATCTACTTGTGTATTGCCTTCTTTACATTTATACTATTTTTTTTATCGTGCACACTGATATGATTGTTGGATATGTTGTTAATTATCACTATTCTTACACAAATAAGTTGAGTTATCGGGTAATAACAGATTAAATAGCAAGGAACTTGTGTATAATATCGGTCATGCCCCAAGTAAGACTATGCGGAAGAAACATCACAGGTTGCGAGGGACTAACATGTGCGTGTAGCGACGAGCATGCAGGGTCAAACCGTGGACCTCCAAAAGCTTGTTAGACATCCCAAGGGTGTGGAAACCTAGTTTTAGCACCCTCCCATACTACTTCGGGTGAGACCTCAGTCCATGATCCACAGACTTTTGTTGAAAGGGCTAGTAGTACTGGAATTTGCTTAGCTAAATCACCTCTAAACCAGGGTCAGGCCCATACAACCAACAAATGGTTCCGTTGATGGGACTGAGATTTGCATAAGGGATGTTTAATGTTGGGCCATTAGAATCCAACAAAGAAAGAAATTGGAGAGTGGTTGGATAACAAGATTCATGAATTCGCAGCGAAGGAAAACAAAAATCCATGTGTAACTAAAGAAAAGTGGTTGGAATGCTACCTATATATGGAAATCCATCAAATTTTCTTTGCATCCTTTCCTTTTGAGCTATATGAGTGGATCGCGAAGCTAGCAGATAGCCAAGGAAGGTGTAGGCTCAACAAAGCAATCATGTGGACTCCAGAATTAGTGCACAGACTAGAAGCGTTAGGAGATAAGATCACATGAGCTATGGATGATTGGCTCAACTAAATTATAGGAGGATTTATCACTAAGTTCACAGTAGATACAACTGTCAACTACAGTGAGGCAGAGCGATGTTTCCTTAAGGGACCACGAGGTAAGTATATTAAATCTTTGAACACTTGGATTAAGATGCTATTGTGTGAAAAGTGGGTTATGCGAATAAATTAATGTTTGGGACTACGCGAAGTGGGAAGACCTATAGAAGCGAAAGTAGTGAAGAATTGGAAACCAGTCCCTTAATTTCCCCCTCACGGGAAAGTAAGGAAGAGCTCATGAAAGATTCTCCGAGAAGCATGGTTAGTCTGATAAGGTAGCACTTTCTATGTTTACCACCTCCACCCACACCACAACCCGTATCATCCTCATCTCCATCTCCACACACCCCACCTCTGCCACCCCCATAGTTCAATATGGTGAGTGCGATCAAACTAACAGTATTTACAAGAGTAGGGAATGAAGATCTAGACTAATTCTGGTTTGTTGTAAGATCAGTATGGGAAGCACAAGGCGTCGCAAATTACAATATCAGGGAGGCTACATTGGTAAGCGCATTGCAAGATCACGCATTAACATGGTACATCAAGCATTCTAATGACCATCTAAACACAGGAACTGTAGAGATCCAAGTTGCATTGAACAGGGAATTTAGCAGGCCAAAGTTGGAAACATAATCAATCATCAGGTTTAAGGAGTTCACGATGCTCCTAGGTGAGACCCCTTGGGATCTTGACCAAACACTAAAGGGTATGATTCACAAAGCCAACATGACGTTGACAGATGGACAACACCACACATGGTTTGTAGCAGCACTGAAATCGTACTTAAGGATGACGCTATCACAACAAAAGCTTTTTGTAGGTTTTAACCCCGTACAGGAATTACCTGCATACGAATTCTAAAACATAGAAAATAAACAATGCGAGAGCATAACACATAAAACACATATACATAGATATTTTCCCTTGGATCCCAAAACTGGGACTACCGGCTTGATTTTTCATTGTGTTCCTTTCAATGTTACAATACATATTTATACATGTCGAAGCATCCAATACCATGGACTGAAAACCATCAAGTCCAAAACCATGGACCGAAAACCATAGGTAGGTTTGCCCAACCTAATACAGGGTCCAAATTTTTTTTCCCAAGGTGTTGCCACCCCCTCGCTGCGCAATCGGCGCAACGAAACGGGGACTCCACCACCCCTCCAACACCCCGGTTCACTACATAGGTTAGTTGTGGAAAGAATATAACACAACCCAACACTTTCCACCCAGGCTGAAGCTTTAGAAATGGTGATGAGATTGCATGAAACCTCTATACAAGACCCTGGTTTGGGAGTCCAAAAAGTCCACATGCAATTGCAAAATCTGTGTCTGGAAATGCTAAGTTTGAAATAGGACAAGACACCTAACACGAAGGAGCGCGAGGAGGTATGGTGCATAAAATGCAAAGGTCAGGGGAATGACAAGGACCACTGTCCAATGTTTGTGAACTACTTGGAAGGAGGAGGGTCGATGCCATTAAGACTTGAGCCATAGGTAGGGCCAAGCACGACACCTGCATTATGGTGCACTATCTATCAGACATGAGGAAAACACACTACGGACAATTGCCATCTATTACAGAAGTATACACAGACGCCAAAACAATTGTTTTGTAACTTCTATAGGTCAATAAGCCATGATGAGCACACCTACAGAAGCTACGAACTAATGATGGATCAGACCCCTGCCTACAGGGTGTAGACCCAAACATGAGCCCTCGACCTGAATGCAGGAATGGCAGGCATTGGATTTCTAGGGCGCGGTCGAGGTCGAGGTGGAATGGGACCAAGAAGGGATCTTATAAAATTAATTTTCTATAATTGTAGAGGCCCAGGGCATTATGCCTATGATTGTACAAACCCAACGAGCACATCCTATGTGTATAGCACTCAATTTGATCATGAGGCAAAAGACTGCCCTACACTGATAGCAAGATTACATGAAAAAGGGGTATTTCAGCCCCCTCTGACTCAGAATTTATAGTTGATGAGGTTGAAACTGCACGAAGAAGACCCGAATGTAAACATGATGCTCAGGAGCGGTATGACCACTAGCGATGATAAAGGTAAGCAGCTAGAAGAAAGTGCATGGGTTCACAAGGCTCCTACTAAGGAACCTGAATTTGATTTAGAACGTGCAAAGGAGACATTCATGGAAGCTAAGAAGGGCTTCAAAGAGGCCTCCATTTCAGGTAGGAAGGATCAATTAGAACCAGGAATGGATCCTTCAATGCTCACTACCTTTTTGGAGACATGCATGAAACTACTAGACGACAGTAAGGTAGAAAAATGGCTATAGGAACTTATCACTAGGTGCGTGGGGTCAGGATAACCGTGCGTGGTCTGGTAACATGGAAAGCATGCATTGCACATAGGAAGGGAGATGAGGTTGACTGTGAAAATTGGCAAGTATGAAATGGATCAGGTAATCCTGGATCTATGATCAGACATGAATGCACTACCAAAGGAAACATGGGAACGCATGGGTAGACCTGCACTATAGTGGTCTCCTATTTAGTTATGAATGGAAAACCAATAGAATATCTTTCCCATGGGAAGATTACAAGGGGTAACAATAGATATTGAAGGTGTGTGCGCGAAGGCATATTTTGAAGTGATAGAGATAGTCGATGATATTAATCCCTATCCTGCACTACTAGGAATGGATTGGGCCACCAATATGAACGGAGTCATAAATATGAAGAAGCGCAAAATGATCTTTGTGAAAGGTCACTACGCATAGTAGTACCACTAGATCCAGCCAAAGGAGCATGATACATTAAACTAATGCACGACAATGATAGTGATGACAATCTCGATTTTATTTACAAGATAACTACGTGGGAAGAGGATTGGGTGAATTCGACTGCAAATGGAAGGATTTCGTGGGAGTGTGAAAG
>APFE030222872.1:0-21480 GCA_000404065.3 Pinus taeda
GACTGTTTTTTTTGTCTGTGTTTTTTTCCACTACGGCAAGAAGGATACATGTGGATAGCATGAAAATAACCATAAAACAGGCCTTAAAGATAAATAAATTAGGCATGATGGTTAATAGTAAAGTTATTTATCTTTAGAAAGGAAAAAGCAAGGCACCTAAAGGCTAAAACTAAGCACAAGTTTCTCACAAAATCAACCACTGTAAACTTAGAGGGACACAGTATATGGTAGTGTAATATTACAGAACCAAGGGGCACTGATGTGGGTATTTAATTGCTAAAGAGAAAGGATGGTAGTTTCATTGCTTTAAGAGTCGTTTTATCAAAGAAGGAGGGCCTCATTAACGACAATATTTGCAAACTATAGTTTTGCAATTTCACGGACTGGAATTGATATTTAAAGGTTAGTGTCAAAATTTTACAGGCTGGAATAACATGTGTAGCATGTCTTGTGCAGACAGAAACAACAAGTGCAGGATAACCTTAGTATTTGTCAGCACAAAAGTGCAAGTGCAGTATTCCCTCAGCATAACTGATGGCACATGATACCTTTTGCGTTTTAGTAGTCTAGCATCATAATTACATTTTGGTTTCACATTCTTAAAGACCAACCTCCATATTTTAAGTGCCAAATTTACAGTTGCAAGTTGTTATCCCATTCTTAGAGGCTAACCTGCAGATTCTAAAAACCAAATATACATTTGGAGGTTCAATTGATATTTTTAAGGACTAGAGTTTGGAAATTCAGGCCATGCATATATACTGCAAGATGTACATATGTTCTGTGGGCTTCTTTGAGTCGATTTCAGTGCTCCGTGACTCAAAAGTGAATTTTCAATATTGAAGGGTATAGCTAGGCCTCTTTATGCCTATGCCAATGTAGAAGTTAAAATGTTGTTTTGGGTCTTTTGGGGCTACTTCAAATAGCTGCAGACCATTTCGGAGAAAATTGAGAACTAGGCTGTCTATCCAAGCTAGTGTCATGATGTTACTAGCAAATATCTGGGCTTGTAGGCCAATCTCAAATTTAGCAGGCTGATTTCATTATGACACTAGCAAATATCTGGGCTTGTAGGCCAATCTCAAATTTAGCAGGCTGATTTCATTTTATGCAGTAGATTCTTTTTATTGAATCCATTTTTTAGCACATTACAAGTAATAAACTCATTAGTGGAAACCATGGTATAGGGCTTGTTGAGTGACTTAAACACATGAATCATACAGAAACCAGTGCCTAAAATGAGATAAATCAACACAACACTCAAAAAATCATCATCAGCAAATCAAACTACTACATAAAGAGTACCAGTGTAACATTTGTTTTTGAACCCAGAGTGTTTGACTTAATGAGCGTAGATAAAAAATCATGACGTGCACCAAGACCTGACCCTTTGGAAGGGATGCATTTTTTAGACATACTTGGTTAATCCTGCCAATAGTCATATGTTTGTCTTAAATATTAAGACATGCATGTCTAAGTATGAATTAAAACTTAGAAGATTAAAATAAAATGAGAATCTTTCCCCAACACCGTCCACATCCTAGCTTGAGGTAATGACATACCCATTGCGAGGGATGACTTGATAAATAAGCAACAATGGATTTGAATTTTTTATTCACATTGTCATCATATAAATAGATGACAAAATCTCCAGATATGATCCTAATGCTGTGACACACTGAATGATGAAGGACTAAGAATTTCGAAATATATATGATGTTGTCACCACCAACATAGGATAAAAAGGTCGTAGTTTATACATTACAATTTTAATGTATCTAAACAAGAATATCACTTGGTATACTTCTTTTAAAGTATAAGGGCATTCCTAAAGATTGAAAATACAAAAATATTTCCCCTTTAAAAGTAAATTTGTATGAAGTCCCTTTATCTTTATAAAAAGGCAGAACAGATTTTAGAAAAGTATCGTTCTTTCTCTCTAAATTCATTCTTGTTTATGTAAATATTATAAAAGTTGTTTTAATATTTCATTAATCCATTAGGATTTTTTATGCTTGGTTTTACTAGGTCATTTCTGTCAATAAGGACTTCTTAAAAGGCCCACAATTTTGTATCTTACCTTTGAAAATTAAGTCCTTATTTTTAAAAGGGTGTATCCCTGTAAAGCCCAAAGGGGCAGGCACACCACTTAACAATCATCACACTAGAGTGACAATTCATTTTGGGATTAATCACCACCTCCATTTGAGGTACTCCTTGATCACCTCCAGCCATCCATACATGATTTGAACAGGGTAATTGGAGAGAATATACAACAACAGCCACTTGGAGCACTTCCCCTAATCGCCTTGGGCCTGATATGGCATTCCATTCCAAGCACTTCATGCCACTGAGGGATAGCCTTATTTTCAAACCTACATATACATATAGACCTTGAATGCATACCCTAAGGATTCCTCTTCGTCAATTAAATATTTGCTTGCATAAGCTCCAAATTGAGACAGATCATCACATTCTACAGTCTAACAGGATTTGTCAATTGTGTCATTTGTAGGAGATTGAATTAGAGGAGAACCTCATCTTTAAGTGACCCATTTATTATGAGATTAGATGGAGGTTCCAATGAAGATGCAATGACATTGGTAATCAAAGAGTCTTTTAAATCAGTTCTTAAAATGAATTGAAACTCAAGAAAAAATATTACCTTTTAAAATCCTCAATGTCACTAATAGAAAGTTATAAATTATAGAAGTCCTCTAAGAAACATTAAGAAATATTATAAGAAACTTGAAGAAATTGTCCCAGACAAACTATTCAATTAGTCCCACCATTCTCCTATTTTGATTCCTTCCACAATCATAATTCTCTGCAGTCTTGAACCTCCATTAATGACAATATTTGTTAGGAGTCAGAAATTTATTTGCTGTCCATACCTATATGGAGTCCAAATTTTGTATGGCTTCTCTAATCCAAATTATTTAGCGTGGAAATTCCCACGAACAGTCTCTCAAATCATTTTTTAAAAGTCTTATAACTATATTTAAATTTGTCCTTCCAAGATTTACGTTTTTTATCTTAATATTGAAGCAAAGCTTACCTCCCTCTAAGCTCTTTCTAAATAAACATCAATATGAAAAACAAGTAAACATACCCTTTCCTACTCACTGTACACCATCGACCCACACACTAAACACTGTTTGCAAAAAACAATGAATGAGACTACAATCATTCTGAGGCGGACAATTCCAACATGTGTAATTCTTTCTAGGTTCAAATTTTAGATTGAGAATATATTCCAAGAAAAGTAATGAATTAATTAATTGTGAATTGAGTTAACAACGAAGTGTTTATGGCAAGCATGACAGTTTACTCCAAGAAAAGTTGATTCATTAGTTTTGTCATATATGGTCAAGAATTCACTGTGGTTGATTTGTGCCAACACTGCATACAAAACTATATAACTGTGTATATCCCACTTCCATAGGTTGATGTAGAAACCAAGAGCCTAGCCCTCTATAATATTCTCTTTTATTATAATATATATTACACTATTTAGGGTATACTTCATAGTTCTAAACAAATATAGCCGATCATCTGTGATGTTAGCAAGACCAAAACTTATCACGGAAGGCAATTGCATGAGTAAAAGTTAACATCCATTCACAATACAACGTTGCCTGGTAAAAGACACTTTCCAGATCCATATCAGACTCTCTCTATCCAAGCTAGGTACTATTGTAAATGACAGAAATATTTACTCCAGTGTCTAACATATTTTTTTTCTAAAGCATTTTCAACTGGTGATTTACACTTTTCACACTACATAGTTCTACTATGATGAAGAGGCTAGCTACTTCCATTCAATACATTTCACATGGATTTATGAGATTAAGGTTTAAGACTATCAACCCACTAAATTTGCACTATCCTTGTCTCTCACTTTAGAAGAATCGTACCTTGACAACCATGGTTCCTGTGTGTCATATTAACTGATCTATCCGGGATTTCTCGCCCTGCCTAACATTGAAGGTTACCTTGTTGATGGCATAATAACCTTGGGCTCACCATTAATGGAATAATGTGCACTCCCTTACAAATGCTCCAACTACGTGGGTTTTGTGGGCCATCTGGGATAACCATCAAGGTTTGGGAAGATTTATGGAAGCACTATCATCTTTTACAACATATGTTCTGGAACCATCTAGCAAAATATGCTCCATTGAAAATATAATTCAGCGTATTCACAAAACAAACAATTGAGATACATGTGTTGTTAATTATCATTGGAATTTCTTATATCTATGATTCTATCATTGTAATTTATCGGATCTATGGTCATGGGCACTGCCATTATTTTGTTCATCTATCCTTTCCAATTACCAAAATTAATAGAAACCCTTATGATGGATCGAAATGGTAATAGCCCTAAGGATGGTATCAGTATTTTCTTAAAATCTTGTTTTTATATCTAACGTTCGACCTAGAAGGAAATGCAATTAGCATTCAGAGTTCACGGTTTCGAATGGATCAAGAGAGGGGAAATAGAAGCTTATGCACCCGACATTATCATGATATAGGTGATTGATGAGAACGTCACCTCAAAAATTCAAGAAGTAAATTGCAGAGGCAACCACTATCGTTGTAATCCGCCGAATTCCACAACTTGAAATCTTCAAAATTCAGCAATAGCTCTTCCTCTTCTTTCTCTTTAGAGTAAACCAATCATTTACTTTTGTAGCTACAGCCAAATCAACAACCTAAACTTTATTTCGAGCATGTTATTCATCCATGGCTCATGAAATATGTCCTTCCTCCTTAACCTTCTTCTCAGCGGCTACTTTCATTCTCCTTGTTTCTTCTTATTTTCAGCTACTCCTTTCACTCTCCTAGTTTCTTCTCCCGTATGTCCCCCTCTTGCTTCTTAGCTACTCCTTTCGTTCCTTCATATGACCTCTCCAATATGTCCCCCTCCTCCTTCTCGGCTCCTTCCATTACGTTAGCAATGCAGTGGTTGACAGTTCAAAACTTAGGCACACCACCTTTTGTGTTTGTTTGGGTGATCACTCTTAGTTATCTTAGGTGCATAAATAGTTTATAAATACATAGAAAGAGGGAGTTATCTATGGTTCCTAATGAAATTTAGACCCTCACTTTTTTTTCGGGAGGTTTATTTTCACTCGGATTAGGTAAATGGCTTATAAGTAAAGGGTTTTGGTGATGTTGTTTTTATGGGAACCTCGAAAAAGCATCGAATAATTAAGTAGAAATTTATGGCTTGTATCAAGGTTTTTTTTAATGTTTTAGAAAAAAAATTAATAATAATAATGAAGTTGAAAGATATCATATATTTATTTATTATTTATATGTGTTTCAATCTAAATATGCCTTTATGAGCTTAAAGTTGTAGGATGCTTCTTAATGACACTAAGTAGCGAGTTGATATTGATAGTTGAGTGTTACTTTCCCTACCCCAAGACATAGATTGAGCCTAAATAATATTTTTAGATGCCTTTACATAGTTCCAAAGATGAGGGACATTTCAACAAAAGAAAGATCTACAATAATGAATATGTGGTAGTAAGAACACATGTATATAAATCATACAACATGTAGCAACCATAGTTCATAGATCAATAGCATATGGAGGTGTGGTAGTTGGAACTTGTGGATCCATAGCTATGATGATGTGGTAGTTGGAACTTGTGGATCAAGAACACATGAGGATGTGGTCACCGGAATTGTGGGAATATGAACTTGCATCTCGAGGCGTAGATCTGTAACATTATTCAATTTATAATTTAGATGTAGAATAAACAAAATCCTCCTAGTGCATTTACATAATTAAATAAAGTTCCAAATAATGAGGAAAAGAGTACCTTTATTAAAATATACTAACTCAAGTGAAGAATTGATTACTAAAGAGTTAAACAAAGGCATAAAGGATGTAGGAAAAAGGAAAAGGAAAATGATGGAAAAATAGGGATTGGTCATTACTTTCATGGCACCTAGCTTCAATTATTTTTCCTTTACTGTGATTCTCTATAGGTTTTGATGTGTTTTTTCATTCTTCTATGCATCTATAGCAAATAATTATAGACTTACTTCCTTTCCATATTTTGAATTCTCTACTTGTACAAACGTTTTAACTTCCTACAATATTTTGAATTCTCTACCTCTACCAACAGTGTAACTTCCTACAATATTATGTATATTGGTCACTTTTTCCTCTTTAATATTGTTGGGATACACATAAAACCTCTTCCTATGAAGTTTTGTGGTTGTCTCCTCTACCGCCTTGCCTTCGCCTTCAAGGAAATCTAATAAGCTCCATTTACTATATAAGAATGATGGTTACTTGTCTCATATTTAATCTATAACTTAAACCTATTGGCATACCTTACCACCATTTGGTATTATATCTATTTAAGTCTTAATTGAGTGATAACTTGGATAATTGTTTTTGTATGCTTTTAAGTGGATGTTTCAAATTTTGTTCTTGTCTACATAAACTCTATTGTTAAGAAATTGGTAGGAAGTTCTCCATGAACTAGTCCATTGTTTTCTTCCAATCCTTGATGTTTTCTTGCTATCTCTTTACTTTATCATTTTGTACAACATCGCACTAGAGTATAGCATAACATTTGAACTTAATTTTGTAGAAAGTAATCATATAATGTTCTTGAACATTTTCGTTTTTCAAAATACCTATTTGGTTATCTTAAGTAGCTAATAAGAGTCTCAACTTATAAACTACCATCACAAACAAAATTCACAATCTAGAATTGTATATTTCCATCAAAAACTTGATCAATTGAATTTCTATGTCTCTTCCATTAGTTCTAAACCAACCTATAATAAACCAATTGATAGGATTATTACTTGATGAAAATATTCCTCTCATACAAAAAAAAAAAACAAACAAAAATCAAATGCATTATTCTCATCTAATTAGCCTTTACAATAAGGATGTATTTACCCATAATTAATCTTCTCACCATCATATACTAACACCTTGATGAACCCTAGAAAATAGGCATAAAATAGTCCTTCCATCTACATAAACAATTGTGGGGGAAATCACACAAAATGTTTTATTTTCATCCCTATAATGGACATCTTGAAATATGCATTTCCTTCCAAGAAATGAATTTTTTCAATTAGTACATAGGGTTTTAACTCCCTAAATATTCACTCAAGCAACATACTATACACTAAAATGTCCTCAATTATTGTAATATCAAACTAAGGCTAGTACGTTTGTAATTATAAGGTGTTTGGCTTACAACACCACCTTCATCTCAAAACAAAATGCTAAGATTAGTACCCGAATATGACTAAGTACACCATATCTTCCTCTATCCACTTAGACAATAATTGAGAGGGCTTTAACTACTCCAATTACCATCATGGCTTAGTGAAAAAATTATCTTTCCTGAGGTAAAAATTGTACACTAACATAGCCAAAAAAGTTCCTAGAAGTAATATTTCTTTTCCATTTTTGCCCAAAGCCATTAAAATAGATTTTTTCCTCAAGCACCTCTTCCTAATGTTACCTTCTACCTTTCCCAACCCATTTCCAAGTAATTTGGCATCCATAAATAAGATTAGGGAAAATTTAGGACCATCGTTAAAATCATTTAAATCACTTGAAACCATTTTGTAGGTTAATCCTACCCCCTCAATCACTAAACCCTAATTTAACTTACCTACCATATTTCAAATATTTTAGACAATTATTTCCCATCATTTTATGTTGGCTCTATGATACACTCAAGGTTAATGGAATGTCTCCAAATATGTCCTATTATTGTCTAATTTCCTAACATATTCCATATTCTATGGGCAACAAGGTCGCACTTGAGGCACATATAATAATTCCCATTAAGTAATGCACAAAATGTCAAATATTTTAGTGGGGATTACATTCTTTATGATATTATTGGTGCCAATTTAAACCATTATAACTAACATCATTCAAATCAATAAAAATGTGCATATATCACCCAAATATAGTACAAATAGAAACACATAGGTTGAATAGTAATTCGTTATACTAGTAACATGCATGGTATTACATAACTCTAATGTAGAGTGAACACCAAAAATTGATAACAAATGTAACCCCTCTTACAAATTCTCCCTAATATTGAATCTATTTAAGTACCTTACAAACCTCACATATATATGAAACTAGAGTAGCTACAAAAGATTCAAAATGATAATAGAGAGTCAACCAACCATAAGCCACTTAACAAAAAAAATAGAGTACACAAGAGTCTATTTGTTTAGAGATATACACAAATTATCCATAAAAGTAGGTGAAAAGAATATATTAGATGACTCATTAGCCTTATGTACTTAGCCTTCTATAAATCTACATATTCAACCTTCTACATGTTTACTTCTACAAATTCATATTTTTTCAAGTTTTGTTGAGCTTATCTCTGTGCTAAAACTTAGTGAAAGATGATAAGCAAAAATACCTCAGTCATGCCTTCCAAGTCATCCCTAAGTTGGGTTCTATGCTTCATATATGTCCTTCTCTTATGATCAATATTTGAATCATGTGGCACATATCAAACTTGCCCCTACTAAGTATGGCTTGTACCTATGATAACTCCCCTTCTTTAAATATTGGATTATGATGATCACAAGTAGATAACTTTCTTTATGAAGCCTTTATATGTGTAACTTTATTATGGTAGGAATAGCATATATTGGTAGAACTCTAATATTCCCGTGGATTTTTTATTACAATTGCGCATGATGATAACTAAAACAACCATGGGGAAATATATACATGAGCAACATACCTACTTTGGGCACTCATAGTCCTCATCTTAGCCACATTACTAGATACTCTTCCCAAAATATGTTTGATATCTCCTCCCAATAGTAGTTCTCAACTAAAAAGATCCATCAAAGCTTATCTGAGTTTCATGTTGACCTTCTCAATTCTAAATGTACAATTACCTTAAAAATGGTGATGCTGAAAATTGGACCAAAATTATAGGAAAGACTAGTGGCCAAATCCTTCACTTACTTTATCTTCATTGCCCATACCTAACTAATGAGAGCATAATAACACCTACTTCTCTACAGGCACCTATAATAATTTTTTGGGTTTAGATAATCACTCTTTGGTTAGTGTTTACACATCAGTCTAGATACTAAAGTGATGTGCCTACAATCATAATCCACTAGGTGTATTTTCTCTTAAAAACCTATGCAAATATAGATGTCCATTTTATGGCCAAGTTCCACCAAAATGGTTCCTTCTCCCTACCTTGTACCTCAACTTATTTTCTCACATGACTTTCCTACAATCTACGAATTGTTCATCATAATCATGGGTTAAACAACAATTTGTGATTCAAGATATAACTAAGTTGGAACAAACTTAACTCTACAACTGAGGTTATTTTTCCACCTCTAATATATATGGATAAAGAGATATCAATTTTTGAAACCATGTGGGAGTTGAACTATCACCTTTCCCACATTTATTCCCTCTATTAAAAAACATGGAAAATCTCCATATACTAGTTTTTTTTACCAAGAAAAAAACCGTAATTTTCATTAGTAAAATAAGAAAAATACATGTTGTATCATCTGCATGTGATTATGAATAATCATAGGTAATGTACCACGCCATCCTATCTAGATCAATGTTCATATAGACCATCCAATATATATAATAAAAGAGATAAATATATACAAACAAAAACATGGCTATCCATATAGATCAAAATAGATAAAATAAAAAATGCCTCTAACCATCGAATGATCCTGGAAAGTCATTCAAACGTAAACCCATCTTTTTCAATGAATGGTCAGTGGAAGAATTGATAGAACTCTCGGTCTCGGAATTCTTGAATGAACTGCTTCCCATGTGCTGCTACGCGATCTCCTTGGAAAGAAAGTCAGTGACCGAATTCCTTTCCCTGTATATATGTGAGCATACAATAAAATCAAAATGTGATTTTAAAGTGATGACTTCATCCAGTAAACCCCTCAGTGTGTTCATGTGACAATGATATGTAGAGTTGATCTAGTTTATAACAAGCTTAGAGTCCCCAAAGATCTGAATCCTGTGGCAGTTGTGTTCCAAAGAAAAAATGAGAAGGTATGTGAGACAATTTAGTTCAGCAAAGTTGTTGGTGCCTCTCCCCAATCCCATTTTGAGCTTGAAATAATGTGATTCAGTAACACGTAGTACAACACCACCCCCAAATCCAGTTTCTTGTTCTAACCCATCAAAATATGCCCAAGGGATATTCTTATCAAAAACTTCAGGATTGATGATGCGAGCATCTTTTGTTGGCAATTCCTTAGGGATCAAATGATATATAGTAGCAATATGGTTACAAGTGGCTGGCCATAGTATGGGGGCATCCTAAAAAATAGTATGATTCTTAGTCAACCAGATACCCCAGCATACTAGCAGAGGGAGGTTCCTAATTTTTTTTGTTGTTGCAGAGTTCCACCAAGTTTTCCAAGCATCTGATAGATGAGACCCATCCCATCTGAGCACTATGTTGAGGGAGCAAGTAATCGGTAGCCACACCTAACTAGTCACAGGGCAATGAAGGGATAGGTGATTAATATATTTGACTCGGTCTTTGTAAACATAACATCTAGATGGACCATGATAGGCATGACACTTTAAATTATCATATGTGGGCACTTTATTTGATAGTATATGCCACATGAATAGGCAGGATTTGTGAGGCGCTTTAAGCTTCCAAAGCAGCCTCCACCACTGTATGACCTCCACTGGATCTTGTGCAGATAATAGAGCTAAGTATCCTTCCTTGGGGGTGTATCAACCATGTGATGAAAAGGTATGCTAACACATGGAAGACAGTTTCAATGGATGGCATGGAGTGTTAGGGAGAGTCACAAGAACACAAGGGAGAACTAGGTCAAAATGCTTGTAAATGAAAAAATAAGTGTGTGTCAAGGAGTGTCAGTGAGTTCCAGGTGTCCCAAGGATGAAGTGTTTTAGGATAAGTTCAGAATAGGACTTGCCAGAGGCAAGGCTATGGTTTTGATAAGGTATGGACAAAGCAATTTCAGAGAAACGGAGACTTTGGGTTGGGCACATTATTGTTTTTCTAATGAATTTGTTGGGTTCCCAAGTCACAAAAAAGTAAGGTTATATGTGAGGGTGTTAGTGTCAGTCAGTTCAACCTATCACTAGTGGTTAGATATGCTCATACAAGGTGTTGTTAGGTTGTCAAGTAAAATTTTTGTCATTTCAGTGAGTCTTCAAATAAAAATTTGGTCACTACCTAGTGTGTCTAGTGTTATTTCCACTCTCTCAAGAATTTCATATGTCAGTCACTTTCGTCACTCAGTTAAGTCTACCATCATGGAAACATCACTAATATCACTTCAGTCACATCATCATGGTCTCCATTCAACTCAGTGTCACCATTAGGTGATTAGGGTTAAGGTCACAAAATGAGTCAATTCATGTATAAACCTAGAAAATGAGGAGTAGTAATAAGAAAATTTGTTCAATAACACTTGATTTCAAATGTAATTTATGGTTTTATATGTAATAATGTTCCTAGGGTTCTAAAGTTACAAAAAGAGGTCCTAAGGCTACAAAACTCAAAAGGAAAGTGAATTGGTGAGGTGGGCCATCCTACCTCATTAATCACTTAAACACCAAAAGCAAATTATAAAAGCACATGGAGGAGCTCATTCACACTCATTTTCACTTGTCTACCATCCTAGCATCAAGCTCCCCCCTCTCCTTTGCAAACAAATTTGGTTCCAGAGCCCTCATTGGAAAAAATTGACTCTTGCTACGCATAGAGAGCCTTCACTACCCAATTGGACAACACACTACGCATAGGAAGCCTTCACTGCACATGGGGCATAGTTATCCAAAATTTCTGTTTGACCACCAAAATTCATTTTTCAAATCTCCTCCTTAGTCATTTCATCCTCCAGGCTATATATGAATTAAGTTTAATCATTTTAATGCCCTCCTTTGCCTCATATGTCAAGAAAATGATCAAATACTTCGTCTTCTAGGGTTTACATGATTTTCATGGTTTTCATCCTCAAATGATTGGTTTCTTCCCTAAACCCTAGATTCCCTATCCCTACACCTTTGTTTGTAGCTAATACACCATTTCCATCCATCATAAAGCCTTATCCCCTCATTTTCTATCATTTTCCTCTAAACCCTAATCTACCCTATCTCTTTCTAGGATAGGCCCATGTTTTTGCATTTTCCACCCCCTCCCCTCTCATTTCCCAAAATTCCTTTTTCCCCTACTCACTGAAATCATCCTCTGTCCTCCTAAATTTCCTTACAAATTTAGGCAGCTCTTAAGTCCATCATACCACCTCATTCCCTCACAACAACAAATTTCACTACTTTTGCTTGCCTTTCACCTAGGGTTTGAAGTATGGAGCTTGACTCGTCACCATCATAGAAGAGGATGTGCAACAAGGGGGGAAGATACTGAGGTTTTATCCTTCTGATTGCAATGAAAGCACCTCCTCCCCATTTGTCATTAAATGCTTTGAAGATGTCAATTGTTTAGGGTTTTGTCAAAGAGTGCAGGAAGTAGGTTACCATGAGCATCTCACAAGTATATTTTCCCTCACATTGAAGGAAGACAAGATCACCATGGGAAGGACTGATTTCATGTTTTCATTGGATGCCATCTCTCAAGCTACAGGCATACCAAAACATGGTGAAAATTGGTTCAAAGGCATGAACCTAGACCAAGAACAGTACAAACCCTACTTGAGATCACAATACAAAGGAGCTCACTCACATGTTTTCCCATTAAGATACTTGTTGGAGAGATATGCACCATTGATGAAGGCTTTCATGAAGTTCTTCACATGTGAGGGAAACTTTTCTAGGCTATATCAATACCACATAAGATTGTTCATGCTCTTTACAGATTCCAAGCCTCTAAATTTGTCCAACTACTTGTATAGGAGCCTAACCAAAATGTCTGAAAGGGTGCAATTGAAAGGTAAAGTGCATTATCTTATCCTCTTTCACCATAGCATGATAAAGGCTATAGTACTACATCAGTTGATAGAGAAGAACATGACATGGGACACCTTCACTAAGGCAACCTTCAAAACACATATAATCACTTCAGAAAGCCAACACCAAACCATGTAACTACAACCCATGGAGGTTGGGTCATCAAGGAAACATGATGAGGTCTACAAGGCACCTAGGCCTGAGGTGACCAAGACTTATCAGAGAGGTAGAAGGATTTTATTTTCTCCTCAAATTGAGGAAGGATTAAAGCCTACTACATCAGCAGAACAAAGATCACCATCACATCATAAGGCTTCTTTGCATGATGAGGAGTCCATTGAGCATGAATTTGACCTAGTTGAATTGGAGGCACATGATGAGCATCAAACCCTGCAAAAATTCATCAAAGAGAAGGATTCACACATTATGAAGCTAAAGGACAACTTGGAAAGGGCCAAATTCATCATTTCATTCCTTGAGCAAGAAAACAATTAACTTAAGGCAAAACAACTAGTCATGGAGAAAGAGAAATTCAAAGCCAGGATTGCCATGGAAATAAATGAGGACAGGGAGTTTTAGCTTGAAAAAGTCAATTTCCACCCTAATAATCTCCTTGAAAATTCCAATAAGGATAAGAAGCTGCAAAATAAAATGGCTATCGATTATTACGCAAGGAATCAGGTTGCCAAGGTCAAAATCAAGTAGTCAAAGGAAAAACACAAGGAAACCCTAATAAACCAAGATGAGAAGGGTAAGTTAGATTTGATTGTTGATTAATCCATGATTTCATAACATACCTCATCAAGCATCTCTAGACAAATTTTGGGAGGTTCTGGAGAAAATTTTGTGTTTTGGTGCAGACTAGTGCAGACTTGCAATTTTTTGGCAATTTTCTATCTAGTAGCGCAATGAGCTCATGTTGGGCTTCTTCCTCAGGGCTCCAAATGATGGAAAATAAGAATTTTTGGAAATAGTATGACCCTCTCTCAAAACACTTTTTCCCACTTTCCTAGTATGGGCTCAAGTTTTGAGAAATTTGGGAAAAAGAGGCCAAAAATCACCTTTCTGCCCCTCTTTTTCCATTTCGCTGTGCACCTAGAGACACCTTGGAAGAATGGCCATATCTCAGCCAAACATGGGTCTTGCGAGTGAAAAATTACTCTAAAGACATATACACTCTCCCATATTTCCAGAATAGGCTTCAGATCTAAATTTGGACTTCCGAAAGGCACTCAAAAATGGCCTCCAACAACTCGTTGCACGCCTGGAAATTTCTGAGATTTTTGTAAAATTTTCACTGTGAAATTTTTTGTATTTCCTAGTTTGACTTTGGTAAAAGTAAAAAGGGTGAAGTAGATGAATGTGAGGGGTATAAGTAAATGTAAATAATTGGTTTTTAGCTTTTGTAAGATTTTTTGACGTAAATTTGACCTCATTTGTGAGAGAGGTTGGAGTCAAAGTTAACTCTAGAAGTTGATTTTAACTTCCCTAGACATTAGGGTTTGGTTAGAACCTCATGGAATAGTTCCTAGAGTCATGGATTTGACCCCTGAGAGTGGGGAGACGTTGTTTTGGTCTTTATGTATCAGTTTCTCAATGATAGAATGGGTTGGATTTCATAGGAGAGAAATATTATTGCTTGTACTTGGACATTTTCTAGAAATCAAAGGACACAGTTTGCAGCTATTATGTAGGAATTCATGTGCATTAAGTTTGTGATGTTGTTTTCTCTTTATTATATATTTATATTAAATAAATTCATCTTCTCTTTCCATTAATCAACTCTTCAATGGTTTTCCTTACATTTTATAAACATAATTCTTTGCATAAAGCTTTGTTTTTATGGGAAAATCATCACGTGTTACTTTCTTTCTTGCTTAATGAATTCACGTTTCATGATAATTAAGACCTTTTGCTTCTTCTAAACACTACAATACACTGAAAAACCCTAAGATCCATCATAAAAGTAATTCTACCTTGCTCCTTTATATCTTTTCTACTGTAACCCTTTGATCCTCAAACCTAGCTACTTGGTTTTTCTCCCTTATCTAGAAACAAAACACTAAATTTTCCAAAACCCACCTGAGCCTAGCTATGTAGCCTAAAATCCTTTACATTCCAGTCATCTCTTGGTTGTGATTTCATAGAGAGATCCCTCTCTGGTTTGGTAGGGCTAGCTACCAAACTAAAAGCTTGGTCTTTGGTTACCTTTGTCGATCTCCTCATTAGCCTGGGACATTGTGGAGGATAACAAAGGGCATGACAACTAGGGAGTGCCAAGCTGTTATAGTGAATGTAAGGTTCCCAAGTCATGGAAAAATGTAATGCTAGTTGTGAGGTCATGACTACCAAGGTGTGTTAGGGAATGATAGGGCATGCTAAAATGTGCCACGTAGTATGAAGACATGTCAAATAAGATAATATGTCCGAAGTCTTAATGCTTGCGAAGATGTACAAGGGTGTGACAATGCATGATAGGGACTTCGAAGGCAGCAAAAGTGAGGAACAAGTTAAACTACAAGGAAATGAGCACATAATAGGGTTAATAAGTCATCAATTTACATTTTCCATGAAGGGCATGCTAGGCACACCAACATTAGGTACCAATAGGTGCTAAGTGCCAAGTGTCAATGCATTCTAAGTGCCAAATCTTCCTCCATTTCTTCTCATCTAGTTTCCGATAATTGATCTCAAAATACTTTAATATTAAAGCCAAAGCATACCAAGTCATCTCAATGCATGCCAAACATGTTAATACTTGTGAAGTGCCAATGTGCATTAGGGAGTGTGATGCATGCTATGAAGTGGAAGAGCATATCGAAGAGTGCCAAGGTGTGCTAGAGAGTGCCAATGCATGCTGAGGAGTGTAAGGGAGTACTAGGACAAACAAGGGATCACTAGGTCAAAATGCATGGAAGTGAATGAATATGAGGGTGTGTCGAAGAGTGTCAATGATTTCTAGTTTTCATGCCAAGGAGGGAGTGACAAGGTATGCTAAGCACAGGTAAGGCATGCCAGGGAATATCAGGGCATGTCAAGAAGTGCTACAGTGTGCTAGGTAGTTTTGGGGTGTGCTAACATGTGCGAAATAGTACCAAGGCATGTCAGGTGCTAAGACATGCTAGGATGTGCACGGTGTTAGAGTATGCCAATATGTGTCAAGGAGTTTCAAGGCAAAAAATGGAATAACCAAGATAAAATGCAAGGAAATGAACACATAAGAGTGTTAATAAGTCAGGGCTTTATCTTTCTTAAAAGGGGCATTCTAGGCACACTGATAATATGTTCTAATACATGCCTAGTGCCAATGTGTGCCAAGTGCTAATGTTTGTCAATGCAATATTATGTCAAGGTGTTCTAGCGCATGTTAGAGCCTACAAGGCATGCCAACACATGATAGATGACTGCTATGCTATGCTAGGACATGCCAACATCTACTTGGGTGTCCTCCTCATGGCAATATGTTCTAGGTACAAAAGTCTTCCAAGACATGAGAGGTGCCAAGGAATGTTAGTGTACTCTTCCAAAGCATGTTAATGTGTGCCATGAGTGTTTAGTAGTGCTAGGTCTCTCTCATTAATAGAATTGACAGAGCTTGATTATTTATTAAATAATATAGTTCCTACACACACTAGTGGAACTTTATTTAAAAGAAAATTGTTAGATAATAAACCTAATAGAATTGAATCATGTGTTGACTCATAGGAAAACTATATTCTTATGACTTGGGGGAAATGATATACACTAATTACTTCTTAACAAATTGACTGACTATTATAAAAACTATGACCTTGGACACATAATGAAAAAGACTCCACAATAATGGTGTCAAATCATTATTTTTTGACAAAAAATATAGTAACAAGTACATAACATCATCAAAAATTCATGGAATGATCAATGATGATGAACATTTTTTTACTGTCAATAAAAGTTCATCACTAGAAGTGTTACCAAAAATAGAGTTAGTGATGGGCCTTTAATGACCCTAACCAAAAGTGTCACCAAAGACATAATTAGTGACAGGCATTTAACAACCCTCACCAAAATTATGATTGAAAATGGCTTTGGTGAAAAAACTTAGAGGGCCATCATTATATACACTTAGAACGATGATTTTTTAAAGATCGTCACCATATGTGACAATGGTGACGGTCAATAAAAGATCATCACTAGAAGTGTCAACAAAGAGAGAATTAGTGATGGGCCTTTAACGACCCTCACCAACAGTGTCACCAAACAGAAAATTAGTGGTGGTCCTTTAATGACCCTCACCAAAAGTTTCATTGAAAATGGCTTTGGTGACAAACCTTAAAGGACCATCACTATATACACTTACAACAATGCTTTTTTAAAGACTGTCACCATATGTGACATTGTTGACGGACCTTAATGGTCCGTCACAAGCATGACCCTCACCAATGGACTTTTTTCTTGTAGTGACGGGTCAATTAAGAGGTAACATGGCATTGGTACTGAAGAACAATAAGTTGGAACAAAGGTCTAGTAATCAGAATCAAGAAGTTAAAAGAAACGGATGTTGTAAGGTAGTTTGAGTTGTATACAGAGGTTCACCTTGTCAAAGTAGCGTATACACGTGGGTTAACAGAACAAAAAGAGCGTATACATATGCATGCACTTTCACAAGAATAAAAGTGCCTATGGGTTGGAAAATAAAGGGAATTCGAGATTAAAGAATACCAAGGGTCAATACCATGGATTAGCCCACAATATTGAGTGAATTAATGGCTATTTGATCCCATCCAAGAATACGACAAGTTGTAAGTGTTGTTTTGATCTTAGGTATTGAGAAATGCCAAAAACTACATAAGAAGGAGGGGATCAAAGGGCCAAGTGTGCAAGTGAAAGGGTTTCAGAGGAATAATTCTATATGAAGTATATTTTATGTTGTAGGGGATTTGATTATGATATAATATGAAATATTGTGTGCACCTTGAATTCCATGTTGGATTAGGATCATGAGACCTGAAATGACTTATCATTGAATGATATGATATTGGTTGGGCTCGATATAATTTCTTACACATGTTTTATTCTTTAAATATCATGATCTGGGTATGTCCAAAATATAGAATAGCAATGTAGTTGTAATTTAGTATTTGCAAATATATACGTTGGTTCACCTTGGTGAAGACGCGTATACATGCTAGTTCGAAGCTCCCAAGTAGCATATACAAAAGAAAATCATATTATTCAGAAATCACTAATCTATCTTATTAGTGTTGCTGGTTTACTATTTTCTGTCAATGATGTCTTCTTATATCTTAAGGTAGAACCAAATGCATAAAGAGATTCAATCTAGTTGATTGATTGATTAAGTGAGAAAGGAGACCTTTACTGCTGATTATCTAGATCTCTGTAATTTGACAAATGATTAGAATATTACTAATTGGTACATATTTGATTAAGAAGTTTTTATGATTCAGTTGTTTTGAAGGTATATGTGGGTTTAAGTGGGTTTGGTTAAAGGAAGTAGCTTATACACGTAGGTTGGGTTCATTAAAATAGCGTATGCATTCTGATGTATGATTTTTGAGGGTGCAACTGGTTCTGAAGGATGATGCAGGTTTCTGCGTTCAACACAGTGTTCTCGTGATAATGATATGACTATTTAGATTGACGAATTGTTGGTTGTAGTAGTTATTATTATAGAATTTGAGCTTCAAAGTTTCTGATGGGTCCAGTGTGAAAATTTGATGAAACACAGCCTTCATATTGTGTTGTTGAGTACTAGGAGCATCTAGTCTAAAAATTTATGAAACATGGTCCCTGGAGGAAGAGAGAAGGTTGTAGCCTTGTGTAGGCCAATGCCTACATACTAGTAAACATATCAGCTAGTACAAGAGCTAGGGGGTTGTAGCTCCCTTCCAGTAGAAGCTGGAGAATGAGAGACGATTGTAGCCTTTTACAAGTGGGTGCCTATGTACTCGTATGGGTTTATACCAGTACAAGATTGTAAAAACATTTTATTTATATTAAAAAGAAGATAGAGATGACAAGAGTAGGTGGTTTTTCTCTCGCATTGGGTTTCCGCCTTAAATCTTGGTGTCCATGTGTGTTCTAATGTGTGATGGTTTATTATGTTATTACTGGACATGGTTACTGTATAATAAAGTATTGATGCACTGATTAAAGATCAACACATGATGAATTAACTAAATCTATGGGTATATGCTAGTTTCCTTAATCACAATTGTGTGCACATGCAAGTTCACTTCACTAAAGTAGTGTATATAAATTTGATTATGAAATGAAAGGTTATTGAATTGCAGATACTAATTCAACCCCCCTCTCAGTATTATTTCTAGCAATTAGTATCAAAGGAGGTCCTTCGGAAGAAGCTTGATTCCTTGAAGGGAGATATTTCAAGATGAATAATCACGAAGGCATGGATCTATCAGACCACCAATCTTCAATGGGAACAACTTAGTATATAGGAAAATAAGAACCGAAGCCTATATTCAGTCACTTGGAGCCGATGTTTGGGAAATTGTGGAAGGAGGATACCAATTTCCAGTACCAATACCTACAGATACAGTAGTTAAGAAGTTATACAAAGCCAATGCCAAAGCAGTCAATACTTTATTGGGAAGTCTGTCAGAATCAAAATTCCTCAAAGTCACACTGCTCAAGTCAGCCAAAGAGATATGGGACAAACTCATTCAGATCTACGAAGGAGACTCCCAGCTAAAACATGCTAATCTCCAAACTCTCAGAATTCAGTATGAAACTCTCAAGATGCATAGTGATGAAAGTATTGCTAGTTACTTTTTACATGTAGATGAGATTGTTAATTATATAAAGAATCTCGGTGAAGAGATAAAGGAGGCTACTTTAGTATAGAAAAATTTCTTTGTCTTCTAAATTTGAGTCAAAAGTATATGGCATAGAAGAAAAGTAGGATCTTCAATCTATTATTGTTGTTCAAATTCATGGAATTCTAAGTACATTTAAAATTAGGAAAGGTGGTCCATCAGATATTAGAGAAGCCACTTTCAAAGATTCAACAAAGGGATAAGAAAAGGAAGAGATCAATCAATCAGGATATACTTCAAAAGAAGAAGATGAGGTAAACTTTTTCAAGAAGCTTCAATGGTGTTTTGTGTTACGAAACCTGCTGAAAAAGATAGAAAAGATAGATCAATGCCTTAGAATTCATCCTCTTCGAGGGGGTAACCTCCTTTAGATTACACAAATGAGCAATTCTTAGATGATACAAATGACAAGAGCTCCTTTCTATATATAGGAGTATAAGGGGTAATAATATAATCATAACCGACATAAAATAATAATGTAAGGGCACAATAATAACAATGGTGGGCTTCTATGTGGCACAATAATAACAATATGGGGACTACATGGGCACAACAATATAATAACAGGGTTGTACTAATAACAATAATGGGTTACCCTAGTATTATAGGGACCTAACATGCCCCTCTCCTTCAAAAATTGTTGTCCTTAATGCTTGAGTAGTTCTTGATGCCTTTGTATAAATTTTTTATCTTCTCGTGGAATCTTCAGCGGGTAAGTTTCTTATGTAAAAAATTAGTTAATTTTAGGTTATTGTTTAATTTTAAGTTTAGTTAGATGAAAGGGCACGATCATAAGATCATGCCCTTTCCCAAAGGGTGCCCATGGCGGTATATAAGCCAGGCAACCCATTGTAAATCATCATCATCTGTAATTCATTCATTAATAAAAGTATTTTTATATATATTTCTCTTTATCTGGAAGTTTTATGCTTCATCTAGTATCAGAGCACTCTCGGCCTCTGGAAAACCTCACTACTTTTCCATACACAGTTACTCCCACTGTGCATCCCACTGTATCATTGCACTGTTTTTTCCAGTGTGCAGTCCGCTACATTTTCACATGTCTGTGATCCATCGTTCTTCCGCTATCAACACACCTCTAGGTTTCGTCCATCCCTCTGTCGGTCAACGTCTCTACGCCCAATCTGCTGTTGCGTAATCCATTTCCATTGTAATCCATCACCCTACTGTTGTCAACACACCCTGTCTTGTTCCATCCCCATTCCGACCGACATCTTCTGCACCCAATTGTTGTGTACCCAGACTCTTGGTCTGTTGTTCCCTTCCAACAGTCTGCACCATTGTTGTCAACAAACTAATGCATAGTGCCAAGTATCTCTGGTGGAGGCAAAACTTAGTTGGAAATCAACGGTGTGTCATGGTTGGAAGTCAATCGGTTTTTGTGTCCATACATAAATGTGTTCGGGTCAATCACAAGCAGGTTATTCATCGTAAAACCCTCCACATATATCTCGAAGGTGTGTGTAGGTAAAAAAACTCAAAAAACTAAGGGTTTTCAACAGTCAACGGTTGACATTTCCATTGGGACGTGACTGTCCACTCGGTCATTAAAATAATTATAAGATAATTATAGATTAATACATGATTTTCCATAGAGTAATACGTGACTCGTATATAATATATATGATATATGTA
>APFE030222872.1:23341-60074 GCA_000404065.3 Pinus taeda
AGATCAACATCATAGTGAAAAATGTTTTGATGTAGGTGATTGGGTATTTTTATTGCTACATCTCAAGCAAGCTATTTATGAGAAGGAAATGTTGGCAATACTACATGCACTTAAAAAATGGCGACCTTAACGAATGGGAAGACTCTTCAAGGATGAGGATGTGGAAGTATTGTTTTGTGCTATCTCTATTATCTAACCAAATTGGATAAGCGAAGCAATGGATGAATGGAAGAAGGACAAAGAAGTATGGCCACTTATTCAAAAGTTGCAAAAGATCCCAATTCAAACAATATTGTCAAAAATTGAAGAGGAAGGAAAAATCATATTGGAACCTGGAGCAGTCACAGAAACAAGAACCCGACAACTACGAAATCGATCAATTTCAGAGTATCTCATAAGGTGGAAGAACTTACCAGCTGAATATTCCACATGGGAGGACAAGGATTTATACATAAGCATCAAGAACTACTCAAGCGTTGAGGACAACGCTTTTTGAAGGAGAGGGGCATGTTAAGCCCCTATACTACTAGTGTAACCCCTTATTGTTATTAATACAAACCATTTATTATATTGATGTACCCATGTAGTGCCCATATTGTTACTATTGTGCCCCATAGAAGCCCACTATTGTTATTATTGTGCCCTTACATTATTATTGTTATGTCGGCTCTGGTTATGTTATGAGCCCTTAGATTCCTATATATAGAAAGGAGGTTTTTCATTTGTATCATCCAAGAATTGTTCATTTATGTAATGTAAAGGAGGTTGCCCCCTCGAAGAGGCTGAATCCTAAGGCGTTGATCTCTCTTTTCTATCTTTTCTTGAGCTGGTTTCATAACACATGGCCTCTCTATCTTCTGAACTATGCATTGTGCAGTCTTAGTAGGAAAATCTATCTCACTAAGCTCCTCAACTGCATAGTCTCCCTACCTAAGCCTCTAGAATTGTGCATTGGCACAATCCCTAGTGCTCTGCTTGTAGCCTCTAGAACTACGCACTATGAATCCCTTAGCCTTCCTCCTAGTCCAGTACCCATTTCCAGCTCCATCAACGATTTTCGTGAAGTATGTTAGACTAGGATTTTTTTGGGCTGATGTTATCTTGTCATGAGTGATTTCCAGTTACAAGTGCTACATCTTCACATGACAAGATGATGATCGAGGAAAAGGAGAACCAAACTACACTAGAAGACACTTATGAAGCTGCAAAAACAAGTTAATCATTGAATGAGAAGGTAAAGGGATAGTATATTGCGACAACAACTTAAAATCAATATCATAGTGAAGACTCCCTACCTTTAACCCTTATGGAGGAGGAAGCAAAGAGAATGTACCATAAATCAAGAAGACACAAAGATAGTAGTAGAAAGAGTGGCTTGATATTTCCACATCATCATTAAGTCCATGTCATCAATGTCATGTCTTGTCAAGGTGTCATATTGTTAAGTTATGGTATGTTCTATGCTTAGAGCAGTTTACTTCTTTTCTTATTATTATCCACAAATTAGCAATCACATGTGCATTAACTAAAGTGTAGATAGAACATTAAACGATCGATAGAAAATAAGCTAGGACAAGAGACACAAGATGTGATGGCTAGCCAGGGACAAACCCCAATATGGGGAAACCCTTTGATCAAATCTTCTTTTATCTTCAATAATTTAGCAGAGAGAAATAATACAAAGATCTGACTTATTTCAGTAGCAACAAACCCCAGATCAGCCCTAAACTAGGGTAGCAGACCCTATATTGAACTCGTCAAGTTTCCACTAGTAAGTCATTCATCGTGCACTAGTCCAAGATTCACTATGCACTATTCCAAGATTTCGCCGCACACCAGTGTAAGATTTCGTTGTGCACCAGTGCAAGATTTTGCCGTGCACCAGTGCAAGATTTTGCCGCGCACCAGTGCAAGATTTCACCACACACCAATGCAAGATTTCGTCGCGCACCAGTGCAAGATTTCGTCATGCACCAGTGCAAGATTTCGTTGCGCACCAGTGCAAGATTTAACTGCGTACCAATGCAAGATTTTGCCACACACCAGTGAGAGAGAGAGAGATGTGATGATTAGTGTGTGTGTCAAAATGAGCAAAATACCTCCTATATTTATACACAATTGTTGATGATAGAATAGATGTGACTATTGGGCTTCTGAGCCTACATGAGTTGTTGGTTTGCTTGATAATTATTCCATAGTCAAAATAAATTCATATCTCCATATTCTTATAGGAATCAGATGATATTTAGATCAATCCTACACCTCTTGATAAGAGGAATCTAGGAAAAATATTATCATCCATGAATAAGGTGACCCACATGGAGTTTGGCCCTAGTTGCAATTTTAACACTCCCTCTCAACTAGAGAGAACTCCATCAACAATTCGTCTCTCTGTAGCTACTATTCATCCATCAAATGTACTGCCCTATATAGCTTGACCCCTGCTTTGTTCTGCTTTATTCTACCTGCACTGATCTGTTCTGTTCTACCCTTTCTGATATGCTCTCCTTTGCTATGTTTTGCTTTGCTATGCTTTGTCTGAAGTATGAAGAAGAAGAAATGATCGAGGATGTGTCATATTGACCCAAAGTCAGTCTTAGAGTGTGTACCACTGGTCCCAGACCAATCCTCAATTGAGCCGAAGTCAGTGTCATAGTGGGTACAACTCCT
Source organism: Pinus taeda (assembly GCA_000404065.3). Classification (NCBI taxonomy): domain Eukaryota; kingdom Viridiplantae; phylum Streptophyta; class Pinopsida; order Pinales; family Pinaceae; genus Pinus; species Pinus taeda. The sequence goes on from APFE030222872.1 coordinate 26,012, forward strand.
ACCACTGGTCCCAGACCAGTATCATCCTCCACTAACTCAAATTTAGTCTCAGAGTGTGTACCACTGGTCCCAGACTAGTCTCAATCGACCTAAGGTCAGTGTCATAGTAGGTACCACTCCTACTGTTGGTCCTAGACTAGTCCTCCACTAACCCAGAGTCAGTCTCAGAGTATGTACCACTGGTCTCAGACCAGTCTCAACTGACCCGAAGTCAGCGTCATAGTGGGTAGAACTCCTACCACTGGTCCTAGACTAGTATCATCCTCCACTGACTCAAACTCAGTCTCAGAGTGTGTACCACTGGTCCCATACCAGTCTCGACTGACTCGAAGTTAGCGTCATAGTAGGTACAACTCCTACCACTGGTCCCAAACCAGTATCATTGATCCCAGATCAATGAAGGTCTTCCTAGCATAGGGAGTATGGTAGATATAGTGATGTGTCCATCGGTACTATTATGGTTCCTATCCTAATTTCCTTGCTCATTGATTAGATGAGAGGTACTTTCCATGAGTCCCAAACTACATGGGTAGGATGCCTCGATAGGAGAATTAATCAATCCTATCCTCACAGGAGAACTAATCATCCTGATACACAATTTTCATGGAGAACACATCATCCAGACCTCACAAGAGAACTAATCATCCTACTACATAATCGTCATGAAGAACACATCATCCAGACATCACAGGAGAACTAATCATCCTGCTACATAGTCGCCACAGGGTGTTACATGAAAAGTTTTGATTCTTTTACCCTGTGGTCATATGTCACTCCAAGAAGTACCTTGTACCCCCCCTTGGAGCTACAAGAGCTCCATACATCATACATGACCCTCATCAGAGGGTTTCTGAATGACACCAAGTCTTTCTCGAAAAGTAAAAAATTTGACCTTTCCTAGGGACTTTGTCAGAATGTCGGCAATCTGTTCATCTGTATCGCTATGTTGGAGCCTTATAGCTCCCTGCTACAACATATCTCGAATTTAGTGGTACCTAATATCGATATGCTTGGAGCGATCATGAAATACGAGATTCTCTGACAAACAAATCCCACTCTGGTTGTCACATAGGATCATAGTGGTATCCAGTGTAAATCCAAACAGCTCACTGAAGAGCTTCCACAACCAGAATACCTCACAGGAGGCCATGCTAGTAGCAATATACTTTGCCTTGGCGGTGCTCAAAGCCACCGACTTCTACTTCTTGCTCATCTAGGATATCTAGCCAGATCCCAAGGAGAAAAAACACCCAGAATTTCTCTTACGATCCACCACACTGCCTACCCAATCAGCATCAGTGTATCCAAGTAGTCTCACATCTCCGGTAGTGTATCTTAGACCATGAGAGATTGTGCCCCGAAGATATCTCAGAAGATTCTTGGCATCAATCCAGTGAGGCTCAACCAAATATGAGGTCACCATGCTCACTACAAAACATATGTTTGGATGAAGTTTCTCCAAGAACATCAATGCGAATGAGTTTATGAAACTCAGAGGCATTTCCCAAATCTGGTTCGACATCACTACCATATAAGTTTTGAAAGTTAATATCCTCGAGGTATTCACAGGCTTGCAGTCCACCATACCGAATCTTTCCAATATCTTCACCACATATTTTCCTTGAGATAGGAAAATTTCCCTTGGCTTCTGCCAGACTTCAAGTTCTAGGAAATAGTGCATGAGTCCTAGGTCCTTCATTCCAAATTGAGAAGCCAACTCCCTCTTACATTTTTGAATGAGAGCGTTTGCACCTGTTAGGAAGAGGTCATCAACATATAGCACCAGTATGAGTGGTTTGTCATCTTCAACCTAAAAGTAGAGGTTAGGGTTGGCTTCACTCCTAGTGAATTCTAACTTTGTCAAGTAGTTGTCGATCCTCTCATACCATGCTTAGGGTGCTTGCTTCAGCCCATAGAGAGCCTTCTTCAACCTGCATACATGAGATTTTGGATCATAAATCTAAAATCCTTTAGGTTGCTCCACATAGACCTCCTCTTTGATTGAACCATGCAAGAACATGGTCTTGACATCCATTTGATGTAGATTCCATCCTTGTGAAGCCGTAAGGGCTATGATCGAGCGGATGGTGGTATATCTGGCAACAAGTGCAAATATCTCATCATAGTCTATACCTTCCTTCTGGGAGAAGCCACGAGTAACAAAACGAGCCTTATACTTTTCCTTACTTCCATCAGCTGCATGCTTTATCTTGTAAAGCCATTTATAAGTGATAACTGTCTTGTCTTGGGGTCTGGGAACTACTTCCTAGACATCATTCTCCATAATAGACTCATATTCTTTGGTCATAGCATCCTTCCATACTTGATGCTTGACGACATCTGAGAATGATGAAGGGTCATTTTGTATGATCATGCTCATGATGATCAGGTATCCCTAATACCTGCTGGGTCTCTTACTCTCACAAAAGGTTCCTCGAGGTGTAGTGTGTCCTTCAGCATCATCAAGTAGCCCCCTAAGCCAAGAGGGCCTCTTCCTAGAGGCTCAGGTGGATCAATAGGATCCATGGGTTCATCCACATCGGGCATTGTTACATCATATTTTTCTTTCACCCTTAGGTCCATTTGTTCCTAGCAGCAGTAGATGCATTTGATAGAGGCTCGACAATTTTTCCTTTCACATGGTCCAACACTTCCTGTTCTTTTAATGCTAGATCGAGAGACATATTCCATCTATGGTAGTTAGACTTCTCACGGAGCTTGTCTTTAGTAGGGAAGTGTGTTGAGGACCCCATGAATTCTTTTTGGATAGCTTACCAATCTTCTCTTTAGCTCTTGCTCTTGCTCTTGCTTGGGCTTTGTCTTCACCTCAACTCTAATACCATGTTAAGTTATGGTATGTTCTATGCTTAGAGCAGTTTACTTCTTTTTCTTATTATTATCCACAGATTAGCAATCACATGTAAATTAAGTAAAGTGTAGATATAACATTAAATGATCGACATAAAACAATCCAAGGCAAGAGACACAAGATGTGGCGGCTAGCTAGGGACAAACCCCAATATGGGGAAACCCTTTGATCAAATCTTTTATCTTCAATAATTCAGCATAGAGAAATAGTACAAAGATCTGATTTATATCAGCAATAGCAAACCTTAGATCAACCCTAAACTAGGGCAGCAGACCCTAGATAGAACTTGTCAAGTTTCCACTGGTTATTCATTCACTGTGCACCAGTCCAAGATTTGCCACGCACCCGTCCAAGATTTCACCATGCACCAGTCCCAGATTTCGTTGCACATCAGTGCAAGTTTTCGCTGCACACTAGTGCAAGATTTCGCTGCGCACCAGTGCAAGTTTTCACCGGGCAATAGCATAAGTTTTCGCCGCGCACCAGTGCAAGATTTCACCATGCACTAGTGCAAGGCCACGCACCAGTGCAATATTTCATTGTTCACTAGTGCAAGATTTCACCGCGCACTAGTACAAGATTTCGCCGCACACCAGTGTAACATTTCGCCACACACCAATGCAAGATTTCACTATGCACCAGTGCAATATTTTGTCACGCACCAGTGAGAGAGAGAGTTGTGATGGTTAGTGTGTGTGTAAAAATGAGGAAAAGACCTCCTGTATTTATACACAACTGTTGATGATTGAATATATGCGACTATTAGGCTTCTGAGCCTACATGAGTTGCTGGTTGGCTTGATAATTATTCCATAATCAAAATAGATTCATATCTCCACAAATACTTATCAGAATCAGATTATCTTTATATCAATCCTACACCTCTCGATGAGAGGAATCTAGAAAAAATATTATTAGCCATGAATAAGGTGACCCACATGGAGTTTGGCCCTAGTTGCCAATTTTAACACATATGAGTCATCATTTGCCATATCATTTATGGATGTAATTATGTAAGTTTTAATAATATGAGAAATATAATGTAAAGTGGAATTCCAAGAGTTACCTATAGAATGTGAAAAGTCATGTAGTAGATAAAGAGTCTCATGGAAATTCAAAAAGTTAGATGGAAGCTCAAGAGTCATGAGGGGAGTCCAAGAGTCACATCATTTGTTATATATACACCCTCATAGCTCAAGCAAATGACTTTTCACCTTGGCTTCTCTAACCAAGCATTATAGAGGAAGATAGTTCTTTTTAGGATAAAGAGGTAGCTCTAACACTCCACTATTGGAGCTAGTAGTGTTCATTGTATCGATTTATCTTGGAACTTTCACTTAATACTTGAAGCTCATTGAGCTAGCACACTTTCATGTGTATGTCATAAATGTTGTAAGACTATTCTTTGAATGTTTGTGATATATGTTGTTTTCATTTGTACTCAAGAAATTGAACTATTTTGGCGACTTTGGTGCTCATCTTGTTAAAGGTGTGTTGTACTTGTTTTAATGATCGTTACTGCTATGTGAACTATTTCACTAGTCGGTTAACGATTCGTTGCTGCTATGTGAATTATTCCACTGGTCAGTTGTATATATATATATATATATATATCATTCTACAATTGAACATTTCACAAGGCATGCTCACTTGTTCATTCAAAAGTACATGTCGTTTACTATCTCCTGCTGACCATCCCAGCCAAGCCAAATCTCTAATAAAAATGGCATTCGAGCTTTATTTCTGGAAGGGCTCTTATACCAAACGATGCAAAGTATAATTGGGACTTTTCATCGCGGATACCCTTTTGCATGTTAGTGGATTCCAACACCATCAACATTTTGGTGCAAGAAGGAGGGAAACCACATTTTTATGGCTAATAAATCACCAAATCTTAAAAAGAAAACATCGGCACAAGGAAGGAATGTTGCATTTTCACTCCAATTCATACTCCTGAGAAAGACAAAAATTCTCATCCTAGTTTCAGACAAGCATTTGAGGTTACTTAGAATCAGTCTCGAACGATCAGACCTATAACTTGTTAATTTGTGAGAGCTCTTGGTTTACTCCCTATTGTTTTTATTCTACCTCATAATCTTGTAAAGAAAGAAACAACTCCCATCAGTGTATTGGTTTCTTCGCTGGAGTTAGTTGATCCTACAGAAAGAATAAATCACCAAGGGGCACTTCCACCTATTGAGGAGAATTTGGACAGCGAAGGGGAGGATTTTCAGTTCTCTAACGAGGAACATCTTAATTACAATGCATACTTTAACAGTGAAGGAGAAGTCTCTTCAAACTCAGAAGAAGAGGAGGAGGAAGGAGACGAAGAAATGACTGATGCAAACTTGGATTAGATGACCCAAGTGCCACTCGCTCTTCGAGATAATCTTCATCACATGCCAAAACATCTGGAAAAGTTGCTATCAAATTTTGATCCCAATAAGAAGACCAAAGCAGAAGACCATATTGACAATTTCTACATGCATTTATGCATGCTTGAGGCACGTTTTGATGATGTTTCTTGTAGACACTTTCCATACATTTTAGAAGGTAGAGCGTAGGTATGGTACCACAGTCTTATGACCAATTCAATCTGTAGTTGGAGAGAGTTTAAGAAGTTGTTTTTGGAAAAAATTGTTGACGATAAAACTCCTTCCATGTTATTAAAATAATTTGGGAACCTCAAAATGGGGGACAAAGAAAGATTCAAAGATTTTAACCAAAGATCTACTTGTTTGTTGAACAAGTTTCCCGCTGATGTACAACCGTACTATGAGATTACTAAATATTATTATACAATAGCCCTACCAACTACCATTTTTTTGTTTGAACAATGTAAACTTTGAAACGGGAACTATAAACTCAAAATGGGAACTCTAGTGAGAAAACCCCAAAAAGACATGAAAAACAGTGCTAAAAACAAAAAGTGTTGATGTTGGAATAACACTTTTTTTTCTAGGGTAAATTTTCAACATGTTTTAAAAATGACAGAGAAAACCATTTTTTTGTGCAAAAATTGTGCTAAAAACCACCCTCAAAATGAAAAGTGTTGATGTTGGAACAACACTTTTTTTCTAAGGTAATTTTCAATATTTTGAAATTATGTTTAAAAGTTTTACACTACTCTACAACATCTTAAAATTTCAAGAATAATGAAACATAAAATACAAAATAACAACAAAAAAAAGTTAAAAATTAACAATGTAATAAAAATATATTTAAAACCAACCATACATTAATACAAAAACACAAAAAATTGCAAAATAGTTAAAAGACAAAAACCAAAACAAAAATCATCATAATGTAAAAAAAAAAACAAATTAAACATATAAAAGTTAGAATTAAAAACTTAAAAACAAATTAAAAAATATAAAGAAATAAATATAAGAAAACAATTTTAAAAATGTTAAAAAAAAAAAAAAATCTCGTAAAACATAAAAAAAATTGGAAAAAAAAAAAAATTATAAAATTATGTAAATAAAATAGAAAATTTTTAAGCATTAATAAAGTAAAAAATAAATACAAAAGCAAATAGATTAAAAAAAATAGAAAATTAACAAAACAAGCCAAATAAAAAAAATAAAATCTATAAAATTCAAGATTAAAACATTTAAAAGAAAAAACTAAAAAAACCAAAATATACTCAAATTAAAAAAGGACTTTTCACCTTTTCTCCTCTAACCACGAATTAAAGAGGAATATAGTTCTTTTGAGGAATAAGTGGTATCTCTAATGTTTCACTATTGGAGCTAGTGGTGTTCATTGTATCGATGTATTTTGGAAATTTTGCTTACTACTTGAAGCTCATTGAGCCAACACACTTTCATGTGTATGTCGTAAATGTTGTAAGAATATTCTTTGAATGTTTGTGATATATCTTATTTTAAATTGTACTAAATAAATTGAACTATTTTGGTGGCTTTGGTGCTTATCTTGTTGAAGGTGTGTTGTACTTGTTTTAATGATCATTACTGCTATGTGAACTGTTTCACTAGTCGGTTAATGATTCTTTCATATGTGTGTATGTGTGTGTGTTTGAGTGTATTATTATATTAGTATTATTACTCTTCTCTTAAAGGCTCACTTTCATGTTCTTTTGGTGAAAGAACCTTGATACATTCTACAATTGAACATTTCACAAGGCATACTGACTCGTTCATTCAAACATACATTTACATTACTCTCTCATGCTAACCATCGTAGCCAAGTCAAATCTCTAAGAAAAATGGCAGTCGGGCCTTATTTCCAGAAGGGATCTTATACCAAATGGTGTGAAGTATAATTGGGAATTTTCATCGGGGAGACCCCCTTGCATGTTGGTGGATTCCAACATCATCAACAATATTCTATATTGTAACAAACAAAATAAGAAAAGAAAAAAGTTATTATTTTAAAGCATGGGTTTCATGCTCATTTTTTAATCTAAAAGGCACATTGAAAGAAGGAAGCATCAAAATGATCTTGGTATCATTCATCACTCTTGAAATTTGTTATTTGAAGAATCCTAGGAACATCTTTTAGGGACATTATTAAAGTTTATTCAAAGGTATTGAGGGAATCAAGAAAGGTTGAAGACATCATCAAGGAAAAGGAGAATCTTAGTTATAAAGTAAGTATCATATTATTACTCTTATGTCTGAATATGCAGGTCATATGGGTTCTTTCTGCAAGGAGAGAAATAATCTCGTTGGAGCATCAAATTACCTAGCATGGAAGAAAAGAATTGACCTAGCACTTAATGAACATGAGATAATGGAATGTGTTACTGGTGAAATCATTGAACCTAGCAATGACAAAACTCAAGATCTAGAAAAGTACAATAAAGGGGAAGTAAGGGAACAAAGGATCATTGTTGAATCTATTAAGGACCCTCTTATTCCATTTGTTTCAAATTTGAAAAGTTCCAAGGTTATGTATGACAATCTAGTGAACTTGCACTTTGTGAGTACATCAAGACAAATTATGTATTTGTGGAATAAGTTGTATAAGATGAAGTCATCAAATGATGAGGACATGGCATCCTTTTTAATGCATATCTCTCAATCAAAAGATCATTTGCAGGGACTTTGAGAGACCATTATTGATTAGGAAATGACCATTTGTGTACTAAATGCATATCCACAGAAATGGAGCAGGTTTGCAATAAGCATCTACTCTAAGAAAGATTCAACTCCATTTGATGAGTTGTGGGCACAATGTATTTTGGAAGAATCAACTGTTAAGGTAAAATATGACATTAGATCACATGAATAGTTTCAAGCCTTTCTAGATCGATTCAAGAAGCCGAAGAAGGGAAAGTTTGGAAATTCCAAGAAGAAATATATGTCCAAGGTTCAATGCTTTAAATGCAATGAATATGAACTCTATAAAATGGATTTTCCAATCCAACAGAATAAAAGGAGAAAGGAAAGAAGAAAGGGTCACACAGTTGAGGAAGTAGGATAACCTAAGAAGAAGTCAAAGAAAGAACAAGTGAAATATGTTTACTATTAAAGAAGGAACTTGTTTGTTAGGTTCCTAGTAAAATTTATCTTTCCTTTAGGATAGCATGTTGTGTTGTTTACTTTAGAAAAGTCTTGATTTTTCATAACAACATAGAGAGAAGCATGTGGTAGTAGCATATGTAGAGTATACTTATTTAAGTCTATTTGTAGAAGTCATCTAGTATTTAAAAATAGATTGATAGACCCTTTTGCATATTGTTCATCTGAGAATTATCTAACATTATGTTAGAGGTAACCATCTTGATAAGGTGGATGATTATGATCCTGGAAGAACCATCATTTTGGAAGGTTCTTGGGAGAATAATTTGACAAGTTAGTTTGTATTACATCTAATGTGGGAACAACAAATTTGAAGGGATAAAGGAATGCAATGGTTCGGGATGCAAACTCATTATGAGAAATATAGCTAGATGATGGAATAAAAGGCATGAGAATACACATTAGAAGTGGCTCTTGTTTAATATTCATATATGTAGAATCTTGTAACATGGTTAGTATGATTTTAAATGATGTTTAAAAGGAATAATTTGACCTACTTAAGGATGTATAAAATATTAAGACTTTCTCTAGAATATGTAATATAATGATTAACATCCAGTATAATCTTTGGAAGAAAAATTTATAATTTGGTAATCAAGCTTGATCCTTGGGCACTCTTATGCGTGAAGGAATATTCATATGGAGATGAACCATGAGGATATTTATGGAACGAGAAGGTCATCATGATGATGTAAGTCTGATTTTCATTATTATTGGTTATCTGGTTAACATATTATTTTCTTACCTATAAGAATGTTGCAGGAATACATGATGCCAGTTGAGGCAAGTTCAACTATATAAATGGAAATGTATGAAGAATGTTGAGGGAAGCTCAATATCTGGTACTTGGCAACTGTGAGGTCAAGATGTTTCCATCTTGGATTTGAAAGGTAGTAGTGCAAGAAGATAACCTAAAATTCAAGTGAGGTCAATTTCACGAGGAAGCTATGATCAGCTTGAAGTTTGGAAAGGATCAATGCAATTATTTCATTTATGATGTCAAAGATGAAAATGATGAACAAGAAAAATGAGCTAGTCTTGTCACAATATTGAAGAGTGAAGATGGCTCCATGATACCTCGAAAGGAAGCAAGATCAATATAATGAGATGCCAATAAAATATGGAGCCAAGCAGTTATGGAGAAATGGTAATTGGTACTCTTATGAATATAAGTTATAAGGATTGTGGTGTTGACTTCCCAAATAGAAAGGAAGTTTTGAATCTCCTCTAGATTTGAGAGGGAGAAAAGGAGTATCCTTAAATAGGAGCAAGGATATATTCCCTGGACAATATGGAATAGAGTTATCCTCTTTGGTTGAGAGGGAGTGATGTTGAACATCACATGTGCATTCTCATCTTTAGGTAATCAAGAGAGGATGTTGGAGGGATGTATAAGAATATGTGGTTTTCTTGAGGATATAGAATCCAAGAAAGGAAAGGTACTGCTACTCTTGGAGGCTAGAACAAGTATCCAAGAGAAGAGTGGTTGAAGAGGACCGATATTATGTGAGATCTCGGTATTGGAGATCCAAAATAAGAATAGTCCTAAAAGGGCATACTTTGTGAACATCTTGATGGGGTATGTGCCTTGTAGAAGTAGTGTGGTATCACACATAAAGCCTCCCAACATAATGATCTAAAATGAAGTTGAGCTTGTCAAGATAAGCCTTAGTGACAGTGTTGGTTATAATTATGGTGCTTACAATTGGCTTATCAATCCGACTATTCTTATGAAAACTCTTCATTATGCGAATGATGTTATACTGGTTATACAATTATAAATATCTACCTAGATAAGAGGGAGTGTTGAAAATGTAATTAGTTTTGGTATTCATAATTATTGTACTCATTTCAATATGTATCCTATATAAAAAACAAAATAATAAAAGAAAAAAGTAATTATTTTAAAGCATGGGTTTCATGCTCATTTTATATGGTCTCCTAGGTAAAAGCATATTATTCATGCTTATAGGTGTTTTTAGGTCTTACCATTTATTGTCATGAGTCAAAGGAGTTAACATCATGTTTATAAGACCTTTCTGGGTAAAATGTAATTGGAAAGAAAAAAAACCGAGTCTAGAAAGTCTTGGAAACTCCTAAAGTACAAGTCAGCCTAAAGGAGGGAATTCGACCCCTTGGAAAGGCTATGTAAAGAAGAAGTTTGACCTAATTTGTCACTTACTCACCAAGAATTATGATCTTCAGCTGGGAAGAAGAAGAAGAAGAGAGTGAAGGGATAGAAGAAGAAAGGAAGGATGAAAATCATGTTTTTGGGCTATCTCTCTCTCTCACATGCGAAAGTCTAGGGTTTCTGCAACTAGAAAGAAGGTCAAAATTTCAAATATGAACTACAATAGGACAAAGTGTAGTCTCTTGTTACTCAAGGAAAGTCTCAAGAGGAATCTGGATTAGGGTTTATGCAGCTAAAATAGGGTCGAAGTTGCAGGTCAAAGTATTAGTATTTAAGTTGGCAAGTCGACGTTGTAGTTTGAAGCTGGTTGGTGCTAGCTCAAGGAAGGATTTGTTGGAAGGGAAGAGTTAGTACTTGGAGGAGGACTTGGTCTAGTGTTTGGTTATTTTTTGTCTCATTTGAAGAAAATTCAATAAGAAGAGAAGAGTTTTTTAGGTTTTCACCTTGGATGGGTTTTGTCTTGGTTGAGAGCCTAATTTTTGTGTCCTCTATTGTTGTTGTTTCGTTCTTGATATTTATTTGATAAAAATATCTAACTAAATAACATAAAGAATATTAACTAAGTTCACAAGAAAATATTAAGGTTAAGGAAAATTAATATAATAAGTTTACACTTTGAATTTTCCAATAGTTTCAACATAACAACCTTCTTAAATACAAAGTTCAATTCATAACGAACATGTGTCAACTTCAATATGTGTGACTAATAAGTATAATTGCATAAAAATCATAAGGAAAGGTTGATACACATATCTAAAAGATAAAACTACCAATTTAATTAGGAGTGGCCATTATCCACCCAACCATGGGTTCAACTGCACATCAAACTCTCTACAACTACCACCCCCTAGCCAATCCATCATACCAAAAGGGGAACTTCTCAATAGTTACATATTTGGCTAGGTGACACTCTTTCATATGCAAATGATATTTGAAGAACCCATCTTCCCCACTAAGCTTAGGGTCCCCACAATATTCATATGCCTCTCAGGTATCTTGAAAAGCAAAGGAGGAAATCCCTTCACTACTCCATAGCCCCTTTTTAATTTCCTTGCCTCTTGCCTCTCACACTCACTCAACACACATACAATTGTGACCCCCTTACCTCAACTAGGTTCTAGAGCTCCCATATAAAAATTGAATAAGAAAAAAATAGGCCCCATAAGCCCAAAAAGCACAAGAACTAATCCCACTCATGAATGGCACTTTTTAGACAAGTTTTTGCAACCAACGCAACGTCTAATTTCCCATAATGCTACATCAATCACTACACCTAGGAATGGAAACTCTCTACTCATGAATTTAATTCTATAGGAATTCATGTGTCCCTTATTGTCTATGTGCATTATTGAAATTTTAGGTTAACCTTGACTTATTAATTGCGTCATTGTGTTAAGGTCAATAATCGTGGTTTTCAAACTAATGGTTTTGGTAACCCATGGTTTTTCTCCCATGGAGTGCATGTAATGAAGCCTTTAGCAATATTTAGATATTCCATTGTAATGTGCCTAGACATGAGCAGTAAAGACTCACTTGGCCCTTTTGGCCACATTTGTTAAGGATATTAATAGATATATTAATGTTAGTTTTTCCTAGTTTGGGTTCCCCATGTTAAAAATAGTGTTGTTGTTATGTTGTTATTATTATACTATTATTAGTTGTCTCACACTATCTCCATTTTTAACTTGGTATCAAATCTAGATTAACCTGAACTCTCTGTTGAGACTTTTCTTATGCTAGGATCTCCTAGGATTGAGCTTGGGGAACAAAAATATGATAGATTTTTCTTTTTCAAGCATAAAGGTGGAATATACCATTGATGGGATCTTTGGAAAATGTTGAGTATGAAGGCCTTCTATTTGGGAAATGTTTCATAGTATTTGAAGAGCATTATGAAGGTAGCTCAAGACCTCATGATATCTCTTTTGGCTTCCAATTCTATGGACCAACATAGATCCATATAACAATGCACCAAGAGGGATTAAATCTCTCAAGATTCCTTGAGAGATTTGATTCCTCACAACTCTTGGCAGATCTAGAGTTATATAGATCTATGCTGGTTTTGAGAAGCACATTAATAAAAAAAAATAGCTAAAAGAAACTTTTCATTTCACTTGTTACACACACACACACACACATGTAGTTGACATTGAAATATTTTGTAGAAATAGTTTCTGGAGATAATTGTGTTATGAAGAGTTAAAATCTCTAGAAACTATTTCTACACTATCACTCTCAACTATGGAAAATTGCATTCAGAATTTTTATTTTTATTTTTTTAATTTATGCTTCACATTCTCCACATTCGGAAATAGAAGACATATATCCATAGGATATTATCTCTCTCTCCACACACACCCATACATTGAATATTTTTGTGATTAATAATTTTTCCTTGTATACACACATTTAATTATTTCTTTGATTTTTATATATTTATATATTATTATTTAAAATTTTATAGCAAAATTCAAATTAAAATTTGAAAGACTTACAAATCTTTTCCCCTTATTACCCCTGCGATTAAAAGTACCTATTAATGAATTAAGATCTTCCTCCTCTCTATTATATGTGTGTGAGGCGAGAGAGAGAGGCAGTAATATTAAAAATATTTACTCAATATGTATATTATATATCAACTCCATCTTAAGAATGAAATAAATTAACAATGGGAAATGAAAATATAAGACATTTTTTTAATTTAATTTACTTAAACACACTGAATATATTTTTATTAATATTTTTTATGTCGACATACAATTTAATTATTTTTCATTAATTATTAATTTTTAAATGTTATATATCAAATGAGATTAAACATTGAAACAATTACAAGTCTCTTATACCTTGATTCAGAAAGCACCTATTAATGAATAAGAATTTTCCTCACTCTTTCTCTTTGATATAATGTTTGATATTAAATATTTTACTCAACCATGCTACTATTTTATTATATCAACTTCATGTTAAGAATGAAATAAATTACACATCTCCATAACAATGGGAAGTGAAAATATAAGAATTTTTTAAAATTATATATACTTTATTTTTATTTAATATGGACATTGAAATATTTTACTTATCAATGACAGTAATTTTATTTATTTATCGATATATATTTGTTTTAAATATTACATGTATACGGAACATAAAATGAAGTACACATCATGTTATGTGAACTCCATATTAATTACTGAAGAAATTACATATATCTCTCATACTAAAAAGTAAATTAATTATTTTTACTTTCAATTACTTTATCTCTCTATGTAAGGTTGACGTAAAATTAGGGTGGAAATTGAAGTATTTTATTTATGGCCGACATTAAATTTTCTTATTAATACTTTTTATTTGTTAATGTAAGTATTATTTTATTATTTTTAAATGTATCATTATATAACATCTCCCATATATTGGGATGTAGAGTGACGCTCAACACAAGTATAACCCATTGGATATAGTGGGATGGATTAAATCCATTCTCGAGGAGATAATTCTAGGCATAGACATGGTTGTTTCATTTGTTGACAACATATCTATGTGATGGTCAACTAGTGGAGGATATAGTGGTGGCTATGGTAGTAGAAAAGAAAGAGTAGGAGGAGAAATTTGAGAGCCTCTCAAAAGTGATAATATGGTTTCAAGGAAGTGGTAAATATTCTAGTGGATGAATCACATAGAGAAGAGGATTCTATGGACAGTTGTAATGGTGCAAAGAATGTTGTCAAGCAATAGAAAGAGAAGTTTTGGCAAAAGAAGTAATGGAGATGGTGAGAGGATTCTTCAAGAATCCTAAAGGAAAATTTAGCATACGAATTATATACCTATATATATATTATAGTATATATAATATTTATATTATAGATTATATATATATAGTATATATATATATATAAAATATATTATATATATATATATTATATTAGTGATATTGTTGTAAATTGGCGCATATGATTGTCAACCTAGTCAGGAACCATTTCCTCCTAGTAAATCAATATTAAATTCTAAACATAGACCTAGGTGATAGGGGTGTGCATGTTAAATGCTTGTATACTTGGTTATAAACTATCAAGAGGATACCATATAGATAATTACCCTTAGTCAAGTTTAAAGGGGGTGAAGCTAGGTTAACCTTCACTTTGTAAATGTGACATTGTGTTAAGCTAGGTTTTATATCAATAGTAGTGGTTTTTAGGCCCATGGATTTGGTTTCCCACAGTATCGTGCTCATGGATTGCATGTGATGAATCCTTTAAATAGGCTTGGGATATTCCATTGCAAATTACCTAGAGGTGAGCAATGAAGGCCCACTTAGTTGGCTTGGCCATATTTGGTGAAGGGAGCAAAGATATATTTGGCTAGTTTTTCTCACATGGATTTTCTGAGGTAAATCATGTGTCTATGAGTATGAAGGGTGTGGGACTTAGATAATTACCCAAATAAAGCGTTAAAGGCAGGGGGGTGGGGGGGGGGGTGGGGTGGGTGGGTTCGGTTAACCTTGAATTGGTAAGTGATTCATTGTTTTAAGGCCAATAGTGATGGGTCCACCCCCCTCTTTATCCTTAACAAACTTTATAAATGGATATGGATTAATGTAATGATTTCAACGATGATTAATTGTGTGATTAGTTTAATCAATGGGTGATTATAATGATTTGCACAAATATTTTGGTTCTGGTATTTATTGCTTGTACCTGCATCGTTGGATGATGGATATGTGTCCCTTCCTCGGTAAACACACTCCCACCTTGGTTAATGTTCACAAACCCTATTCACTTGGTCATTTGTGAGTTTTTCTATGGTGGCTAGAGGGCTTTAGTTTTTGTCCACCAGTGTGGTTTCTCTGTGTGAATGTGCTGCTACTGTTGCTTTTGTTTGGCCTTGGCCTGGGTATGTGCTCGGCTCTACTGGTTGGTAAGTATGCTTGCTTCTTGATGAGCTCTGTCACTCTGTGGAAAGTGTGCTTGTTGTGGAGGCTTTCAGTTCCTCTGTATACATTCTCAGTTGGTTGTTTCACCTATTTGTTAGTGATTGCTCTTTTCATCGGTCTCTTTCATTCAGTTGCTCTCAAAATTTATCAAGTCATGCTACTCTGTTTCATTTGCAAGTTGTGGTCTTGGGGTTTATGGCTTCGGCTCCGTCCATAGCAATGAGGTAAGTCGCTATTCTATGCTATCACCAGATCCTACTTTTTACTCTGTTAACTGACTCAGTTGCTCCTTGTGAACAGAGAAACCCTTTGGTGACTGCAACCTCGAAGCTCTGTTTCTTCATAGGTTAGTTCCAAACCCTAGACTTTCTGGAGTTTTGTTCCTTCAGTCCTTTTTTTTCCATGTACTTCTTACACTCTGTTCTGATGAATGATTGTAGGTGGGTTCACTCTGGAGACCCTGGTTCGCTCTACGACGCGTGTTGGCATGACCCGATAGGGTCGCTCCTTGATAACTTTGCTTTTTCTAGGTTACTTCTATTGTTATTGGCTTAGGTGATGGCCTGGTTAGGTTTAGGCGTAGAGTTCTTTGTCTTTACTTTCCATGTAGTGTTACTGTAGGCCTTAGGCTTGCGTTGTCACAGTTTATAGTTGTGACTGTAGGGTTTACATGTTAGGTTTTTTCAACCCGTTTCCCACTGTGAAATTGTTGAACTTGGACAACATTAAATTCGGTATGGATTGTAATTTATATTTGATAGAGATTGTATATTTCTTTTTATGAATAAATGAAAAAGAGTTTCATTACTAAGGAAGTACCTGTGTTGATTTTCTCTGTCCTCATTGTTTGGAACTTGTGTGGTATCAAAATTTCCTTTCGCTTGTTATGCTTTAATTTGTCTGGGACTCCAATATCCGTCCAAGTTTTTGTAGATTCTCTAGCCTTGACACTTATGAAGTCTTACTGTCTATAGGCCTATTAAATTTATACAGATAGAAAAGTATGCATGCACTATAGAATAAAAATAAAAAGGACTTTATTTCACTGTGTTAGGTAATTTAGAATGAAGGACTATAAATGGATTGCTATGAGATTTCAGAATGTAAACTTCTGTGTGCTCAAAGATTTCTATTATTTTTCTCTTCCAAAATCGAACCCTTTTCCATACATTCTGTTGTCTTTTGAATAATGTTTGAGAAAACAGTTTTTCCTTAACTGTTGTTAGTTACTTTTGATGGTTTCTTTAGTTTCTAAAACTATCTATTTTTCCTACGCCGTGATTTGTAAAAGATAACATAATGAAAAATAAAAAAAATAGTAAACTACAACAGTTCTTTCAACTCAACCTTTACTTTCCTAAATGCTACATCACTAAGAAATTAAAATAAAAAAAAAATGAAATTAAAATGTTCACTTGAAATTTTCTCCTCAGTCCTCACAGAGACCAAATGACCCTCTGTCATGATGATCCACTTCATCTAGATGCTCCCGGGGTAATACAAAGTCATGGCTCTGTTCCATGTTCTCCTCCACAGAATAACCTACTTCCTGTATCTGTGCCGCGTCAAGCCACGAATTGTCCTCAATGGGATAGTTCTTCCACTTGACAAGGTACCGTAGATACTCCTTTCTACGAGTTCACTTGGCCACCTGTGTGATGAGAATCTTCTCGATATCATGGGGTTGAGCTGAAGGCATTTTCCTCAGCCAAGAACCACCTTCAACCTGGGTGTCTCGTTCTGGCTGTACCACATTGTCATCTTTAGGGTTGGCAGTATATGGGAACATGTGTGCCATGTTGAAAATAGGTGATATGCCTATATTCGGTGGCAGCTATATTTCATAAGTGTTGGTTGAGAATTTACGCAGAATTTTACAGGGGCCAATCTTCTTAAATTTCAGCTTATTATATGCACCCTTAGGAAACCGTTCTTTTTGTAAGTGTGCAAGGACTTCATCCACCACATTAAAATACACTTCTCACCACTTTAAATCCACCTGCGGTTTATACTTCTGTTTGTTGTCCTGCAACTTTGATTTCACCTGCTCGTGTAGATCATTCATTGCTTTGGCTAAATCTTCCCCATCAGTATTTCTCGTTTCCAATTTTCCCAGTTCCCACAACTCATGTAATCCATGAGGGTGCATGCCATACAAGATCTGAAATGGACTATGCCTTGTGCTACAGTTCAGTCAACCATTATAAGCGAATTTTTCTTGAGCAAGAACATGATCCCATAACCGTGAATTTTCTCCAGTCTGGCTCTGTAGCAGGTTCCCCAAACTCCTATTCACTACTTCTATTTCCTAGTCAGTCTGTGGGTGATATGCTGATCTGAAATTCAACTGTGTATCCAACTTCTTCCACAGAGTGCGCCAAAAGTGTCCTATGAATTTCATGTCCCTGTCAGAAATAATAGATCTGGGTAGGTTGTGCAATCTAACAATCTCAGTGAAAAACAAGTGAGCTATGTGAGTGGCATCACTGGTTTTCCTACAAGGGATGAAATGTGCCATTTTCGAAAACCGGTCTACCACCACGACCTCGGAGTTGAAACCTCGCTGCGTTCTTGGCAGACCCAAGACAAAGTCAATGCTGACCCAGTCCCATGGTCTACTTGGAATAGGCAGTGGTGTGTAAAGTCCTATGCTTTGACTGTTTCCTTTCACCAATTGGCAAACTTTACACCTGCTCACATATCGCTGCACATCCCTTCGCATTCTTGGTCAGTAATAAAAGTGTCCGAGCTAATCTAAAGTTTTGTCTATGCGAAATGTCCAGCTAGACCTCCACTGTGCTTATCCCGAATGATATTTTCTCTCATCGAACAATTGGGAATACATAATTGTCCCCCTTTAAACAATAGCTTCTCCTGTAAATTATAGTCCAACCATGGACTATTGTTTCTCACCAAGGGATTCTGATAGCCTTCATAAGCCTCTTTGAAATCTACATTGGTATGATACAAATCTTTCAAATTATCAAAGCCCAACACTTGTATCGTACTTTCCTACAAGAGCAAGGCTCTTCTACTCAACGCATCTACCACATTGTTGGCCTACCCGCTGATATGTTTCAACACAAAGGTGAAACTCTGCAAATATTTGACCCACTTGGCATGCTTGTGGTTCAGTTTATGTTTTTGCATCACATATTGTAGTGCAGAATTATCAGAAAATAAAACAACTCACTCCCCATCAGATAGTGTCTCCAATGCTTCAATGCTTGGATGACAGTGTAAAATTCCTTGTCATATGATGAATACTTTTGCCTGATCTCATTCAACTTCTCACTAAAAAATGCAACAGGTTTGTCTTCTTGGCCAAGTAGAGCTCTAATGGCTGTGCCGCTTGCATCACAGCAAACCTGGAAAAGCTTATTGAAATCTAGCAATCTCAGAATTGGTCTTTCTGTAATCTTCTTCTTCAGGAGATGAAAGATTTTCTCTATTGCCTCGATCCAATGGAAAGGCTGACTTGCCTTTTTTTATAGTGTCCAACATAGGTGCGCAGTTTTCACTAAAATTTCTTATAAATTTGCGATAAAAACTTGCCAGCCCATGAAAATTACGTATCTCAAATAGGCTTTTCGGGGATGGCCAGTTAATGATCGTTGCAATCTTCTCTGGGTCCATCTTCAACTCGTTTTCTACAAGTACAAAGCCTAGATAAACCAGTTCTCTTTGTAGAAAAGTACATTTTTTTTCAGATTTATCAGCAACTTATTCTGCTGCAATTTTTCCAGCACACTTCAAACATGTTTGAAGTGTTCCTCCTTAGTCTTGTTGAAAATTAATATGTCATCAAGATACACTATTACAAACTTTCCAATGAACTCTTTCATCATTTCATTCATCAGTCGCATAAAGGTACTGGGTACGTTACTTAAACCGAATGGCATGACTAGCCACTCATACAGTCCTTCATTGGTCTTGAAGGTTGTCTTCCACTGATCTCCTTCTCTGATTCGAATCTAATGACAGCCACTCTTTAGATCAATCTTCGAGAAGTATGCTGCCCCACTCAGGCAGTCCATCATATCGTTTTTCCATGGCAGTGGAAATCGGTACCTGATGGTGATCTTATTGATGGCCCTCGAATCCATGCACATTCACCATTCTCCTCCTTTCTTACGAGCGAGAACTGTTGGTACTGCTCAAGGGCTCAAACTCTCCCTTATTAGCCCTTTATCTAGCAACTCCTGCACCTGTTTCCTGATTTCTTCATTTCTTTGGGGCTCATCCAATATGCTTCCTTATTTGGTAGACTTTGCTCCAAGTATAAAGTCAATATGATGATTGATACTTCTCTTAGGAGGCAACTTGTTTTGTAAATCATCCACTACAATATCACTGAATTTCTGCAACATTTTTTGAATTTCTGTAGGCAAATCAGACATTTCTGTGTGCAACAGCACTGTCTTTGCCCTCCTTACAACAACATAGTTTACTTCACTCTCTTCAATCTGCTTCAAAAATTGTTTCCACCCATTAGTAATGATTTTGTCTCACTAGTTTCTGCTATCTCTTCCTCCCTAATGGGCACAAGCGTGTGCCTGATCCCATCTTTCACATCTTGGGTGTGGAGCATGATTATTTAGAGGTCTTTGTTTCAGCTGGATGTATAACCCAGGAAGTTTGTACACCCCTCCACGCGGGGGGGTGTGGGGGGGACCTGTGCCCCCCACAGGAGTTCGGGGGAGCCCATCCCCCCTGGCTGGGGGGTTTGGGGGCCAGTGGTCCCTTGGTGGGGGTTTTGGGGGCAGCGCCCCTAAAGCTAAAAAGAGATATAAAATTTCCTTGTAAAAGGATAGTAATTTCTAGTCAATCTGAGCTGTTCATTAGGCGGATGATCTAACGGTAGAACTTATGTTTAGTTTAGGGTTTTTTTCCCTAGAAGGCAACCCCTCTCTTTGTATGAGGGCATTGTATTGAGGCTGTGTGATAGATGTGCATTATCCAAGCGAGAAACAGAGAGGTGATACTGCGAGAGAAAACAGAGGATATTACAACGGATCTGTTGTAGGTTGTGTCTCTTCATTTTGTTGGATAATAGAAAGGAAGGACTGGCTATTCAGGGTGGACGTAGCCCAAACTGGGTGAACCAGGTATATCTGTGTCTCTCTGGTTTTATTTGTTTTCTGTGTTTATATTTATGTAATATTCTATGTGTTCCATTTCTTTGTAAAATATAATTTTCTAAAATGACAAACTTGTAACAGTTTGTATTTCCATCATGCACTACCTTTTGGTCACATTGCCATGGCCTTCCTAGCAGTATATGACACAGGTCCATTGGCATAACATCAAATAACCTTGTCTTTGTACCTACCAATGTGGAACTCAACTTCACACAGTTCGTCAACCAACAGCTAATGGCCTTTCTGCAACCACGACACCTTGTAAGGAGTGGGGTGCTTCAGCCGCTTCAAACCCAGTTTCTCTACCATCTTGGTGGCAACCAGATTATCCATACTCCCACTGTCGATAATCAACTTGCAACATTTTCCATGCAACTTACAAATTGTCTGGAATAATGCTTTCCTTTGAGTTTGTTTAGCTATTTCTTTGGCTGCTTTCAACAAAACTTTATTCAAAACTAAGGCTTCCCTTGTTTCCGGCACATTTTTGCTACTTGGGGTGGTGCCTCTGCTTCCTCTGGCTATGCAACAAACGTTCCTCTCTGGCTAGCTTGTTCTGCTTCAAGACATTCAAAAGATCTATGCCCCCATTTGTGGCACCTGTAGCACTGATAGTTAGCTCCTCTACATCGGCCATTACCTCTTCCTCGCCGATATGGCCTGCCACCTCTAGTGCTGTCTCCTTTTTCTGCTATTCCTGAAGCCTTGGAACTACTGCCCTCTTCACTATTACTGGCATTTCATCCTCTACCATAGGACTGTCCTCTTCCCCTGCTGGTTCCCCGTCCTCTCCTAGCATTTTGTTTTCTGGTGATCTTTTCCTCTACCTTCACGGCACTCTGGTAGGCTTCTTCTATATTTTTTGGGGAAAGAATCCTGATTTCATCCAATATTTCTAGTCTCAGACCATTTAAATACCTTGTTGTTTTCTCCAGGGTGTCCTTTATGTAACTAGCTCTTAAATTTACCCGGTAGAATTCTTCTATATATTCTCTCACTTTCATCCCTTTTTGCCTCAAATTCTACACTTGTCGATGCAATGCAATATGGTAATCCTTGGGCAGAAATCTGCCCTTCATCTTGGCCACCATCCTTGGCCATTTCTTTATTGGAAACTTGTTCATCCTTCTTCTTTCCACTTAGACGTTGTCCCACCACAGGGCTGCGTGTCCTTTCAGCTTTGTTGCAGTGAACTTAACTCTTCGATCCTCACTAACCTCTTCACATTCAAAATATTTGTCCAATTCGCTAATCCACTCGAACAGAACTTCTGTGGACAAGCTGCCATTGTAATTTGGGATCTCTGTCTTGGGCTTGCTACTAGCCAATAGTACCGACCTCAACAATCTCATCTCTGGCCCTCCTTCATCTAATCCATCTGTTGTAACTATGGCTTCTTCTTTGTTGTCATCTCCTACCTCCAGATCCCTTCTCCTTCCTGCTTCAACTGCCTCCAAACGGGCAGTAAGGATCCTTATTTCCTCTCTTAGTCCTTCATTTGCTACTCTGAGCACACCTCTCCCATGTCCTCGTCTTCCAACTTCCATGT
Organism: Pinus taeda; assembly: GCA_000404065.3. NCBI lineage: Eukaryota > Viridiplantae > Streptophyta > Pinopsida > Pinales > Pinaceae > Pinus > Pinus taeda. The sequence continues at coordinate 48,237 of APFE030222872.1, forward strand.
CTATCCTGACACATTCAATTTCCTGCTTTGATACCACTTGATGGGTCCAGCCCCCTCTTTATCCTTAACAAACTTTATAAAATGGATATGGATTAATGTAATGATTTCGATAGTGATTAATTCTGTGATTAGTTTAATCAATGGTCGATTACAATGATTTGCACATATATTTTGGTTCTGGTCTTTATTGCTTGTATCTGCACTGTTGGATGATGGACATGTGTCCCTTCCTCAGTAAACACACTCCTGCCTTGGTTAATGTTCACAAACCCTATTCACTTGGTCATTTGTGCGTTGTTCTGTGGTGGCTTCAGGGTTTTATTGTTTGTCCTCTGGTGCAGTTTCTCTGTGTGAATGTGCTATTACTATTGCTTTTGTTCAGCCTTGGCTTGGGTACATGCTCGACTCTACTGGTTGGTAAGTATGCTCGTTTTTCTATGCTTATTTTGTTCCTTTGTCTCCATGCTTGATGAGCTCTGTCACTCTATGGAATGTGTGTGATTGTCGTGGAGGCTTTCAGCTACTCTGTATACATTCACAATTGGTTTTTTCGCCTATCTGTTAGTGATTACTCTTTTCCTCAATCTCTTTCATTTAGTTTCTCTCAAAATTTATCAAGTTATGCTGCTCCGTTGTGTTGGCAGGTTGTGGTCTTGGGGTTTATGGCTTCGGCTCCATCCGCAACAACGAGGTAAGTCATTGTTCTATGCTATCACCGGCTCTTGCTTTTTACTCCATTAACTGACTCAGTTGCTCCTTGTGAGCAGAGAAACCCTTTGATGACCTCGACCTCGAAGCTCTATTTCTTTGCTGGTAAGTTCCGAACCCTAGACTTTCTGGTGTTTTGATCCTTTAGTCCTTTTTTTCCACATAGTTCTTACACTATGTTCTAGTGAATGATTGTAGGTGGGTTAGCTCTAGAGACCCTAGTTCGCTCTACGACGTGTGCTAGCATGACCTGGTAGGGTCACTCCTTGATAAATTTTCTTTTTCTAGGTTACTTCTGTTGTTATCGGCTTAAGTGATGGCCTAGTTAGGTTTAGGCATAGAGTTCTCTGTCTTTACTTTCCATGTAGTGTTACTATAGGCCTCAGGCTTGTGTTGTCACAGTTTATAGTTGTGACTGTAGGGTTTACATGTTAGGGTTTTTCAACCCGTTTCCCACTGTGAACTTGTTGAACTTGGATAACATTACATTCCGTAAGGACTGTAATTTATATTTGATAGAGATTGTATTATTTATTTTTATGAGTAAATGAAAAAGAGTTTCATTACTAAGGAAGTACCTGTGTTGATTCGCTCTATCCTCGTTGTTTGGAACTTGTGTGTTATCAAAATTTCCTTTCGCTCGTTATGCTTTAATTTGTCTAGGACTCCAATATCTGTCTGGGTTTCTGTAGATTCTCTAGCCTTGACACTTACAAAGTCTTATTGTCTATAGGCCTGTTAAATTTATATAGATAGAAAATAATGCATACACTGTAGAATAAAAATAAAAAGGACTTTCTTTCACTATGTTAGGTAATTCAGAATGAAGGACTGTAAATGGACTGCTATGGGATGTCAGAATGTAGACTTCTGTGTGCTCAGAGATCTCTATTATTTTTCTCTTCCAAAATCGAACCCTTTTCCATACATTCTATTGTATTTTGAATAATTTTTAGAAAATAGTTTTTCCTTAACTGTTGTTTGTTACATTTGATGGTTTCTCCAGTTTCTAAAACTATCTACTTTTCCTATGCTGTGATTTGTAAAAGATAATAATAATAATAATAATAATAATAATAATAAAACAGTTAACTACAACAGTTCTTTCAACTCAACCTTTACTTCCCTAAATGCTACATCACTAAAAAATTTAAAAGAATTAAAAAATGAAATTAAAATGTTCACTTGAAATTTTCTCCTCAATCCTCACAGAGACCAAATGACTCTCTATCATGATGATCCCCTTCAGCTAGATGCTCCTGCATCAAATGGTGGTGGTTTTGGGGCCCATAGATTTAGTAGCCTATGGAATGCATGTAATGAAGTATATAAAAGGATTGAGATATTCTATTCTAATGTGACTAGAGGTGAGAAGTGAAGGCTCACTTGTCCCTACTGTGTGCATTTGATTAGGGATATTAATAAATATATTAATTTTTGTTTTTCCTAGTTTTGGTTTTCAGTGTAAAAATATTATATTACTTCTATTTTGTTGTTTTTGCAGAGTTATTCTCTCACACTCTCTTCATTTTTAACATGAATGAATGATTGAATGAATTCTACACAAAAAATTCCATACCCCCATAGCTCTAGTGGATCAAATATTGATATTTAAGATGGGTACTTTCCCATACTACCCATTGATGTCTAAAAGAATTCTTCCATTACCACCCAACCTCATAATTGTGGTAAGTGGTTTCCTCAACTACCAAGTTATTCATTCAATGAGCTTTGTGATGGAGTAAAAAGAAAAATTAACACTTTCAAAAAAAATTACGACTCCTCTTTAGTAGAATTATCTAGAAACTGCAGGAAAGCCTAATTCCCACAACCCACTCATGGTATCATAGTCTATATTTGTACTTGTATTTCCATTAAAATACTCAACATATTTCATAATGAGAATATTAATTACATACATATTGTTTCTAAGTTGTCCAGCTAAACTCATCAAAATGACAACACATAAATCTTTTTTTTAACTAGGGAAATTGACAATTGGGGTTGTTTCATACTTGCATGACAGGGGATCAATTTTGACCACTACCACTATAAACTCTAGGTTCTTATGTATGCCCCTTCTCCAAACACAAGTTAACTAGCGGGATTTGAACATTGAATTTCATAGTTTACATAACACTTTATAACACGATGATTTCCAATTAAGCTAGCCCCTAGGGGCTAACAACACATAAATGTTGATACAGGAAATAATTTTTCAACACATACTTAATTATAGTAATCCTCGAGATCAAAATGGGGTATTACAATCTCAACCCCATTAAAGGAAAATCATCCTTTAGGTTCTATTATTTATAGTATTATTCTTATGAAATAAAAAAATGGGTATTCCATTATGCCTTGACCTATGTAATGGCTTGGTTCTGGGGCAATGTCCCCCCTCCTATTTATATGCATTGAGGCTCTATCTAGAATCATCCTTCTTGTTCCACCTCAATCATTTTCCAATCAAGGATATGATTATAATCATGCATGTATTTATTAATCCAAGATACATGGTATACATTATGCACTTTAACAGTAGGAGGCAAAGCAAGCCTATATGCCACTGCTCCCACTCTCTCTAAAATCTCAAATGGTCCACAGTAATGTGGTTCTAATCTAGCACAAGTTCCCATTCTCAGAGAAATCTCCTTGGATTTAACTTTGAAGCACATGTGATCTCCCACTTTGAACTCTTTGTGGGTTGTGTTCTTATTCACATAGTTATTTTATTGATATTGCATTTCTTTGAACCTTTACCTAACTTTGATGACCTCTTTTTCCATTTCTTTCAACATGTTTGGTTCATGTGTAATTTGATCCACTAGAGCATCCCAACTAATAAAGGTGTTGTTCTTATTGTAGATTCTTTCAAAAAAACTCATCTTTAATGAATCTTGGAGCCATTATTTTAGGGAAACTATACTAATGGTAGATAATGCTACCAATTAGTAGGCTTTCTCATTACATACATATTGGAAATATTTTCTTCGAGTATTTTATACATCCTCTCTATCTTCTTCTCTATTCGAGGATAATAGGAAATAATGAAATCCACCTATGTTGCTAATCCTTCAAATAAAATCTTCCAAAACTTTGATGTAAACTTAGCATTTTGATTAGATATGATCAACTTTAAACATAGTTATCGATCAAATGAGAAAATGACATAGTACCCATTTTTTTGAGGTAGCAAAAAATCACTCGATTTTGAAAAGTGGTGATTCAGAATGAACATTTTTTTTTTTGGAGCATATTTTTGGCACATTAAATTTTCTTATGTATCAAGTATAAACATTTTTTTTAAATGTTAGTGATTTTCATGCTGATTTTGAAAAGTGTTAATGCAGCATAAACATAAATTTTTTTAGAGAGCTTATTGTTGACACTTTAATTTTTTTTATGTATCTAGCATGAACATTTTTTTTTGTTAGTGATTTTCATGCTGATTTTCAAAAGTGTTGATGCAGCATTAACACAATTTTTTTTAGAGGGCTTATTTTTGACACTTTAATTTTTTTTATGTATCTAGTATGAACATTCTTTTTTGTTAGTGATTTATATCTTGATTTTGAAAAGTGCTAATGCAATATCAACCCTTTTTGTTTAAAGGGCTTATTTTTCACACTTAAAATTTTCTAAAGTGTTAAGTGTAGATATTTTTTTAATGTTGGTGATTTTCATGTATATAGTAAACATTAAAATAAATTTAAAAACATGACAAAAAAATATCAGAAAAAAATAGTAAGTATATATATTCTATATATATAATATATATATATATAATAGTATTATTATATATTTATATTATATAGATATACGATTATATTATATATATATTATATATATATTACTTATAATATACAAATAATAATATAAAAAAACACAAAAAATAATATAAAAGAAAACAAATTTAAATAATTTGAAAAAAACGAATGAAAAACAATAAAAATAAAATCACACACCAAAATTTAAAAAAATAATAATAATATCAAGTAATAAAAAATAAATATTAAAAACAAAAACATGACAAAAAAATTTCCAAATATAAAAAATATATTAAAAAACAAAAAAAAAACTATAAAATATAAAAAAAAAAAAATGTAAAACAAAGATTAATTAAAATAAATGGAAATGATTTTGAAAAAAACAACATGTTAAGAAGAAAATAATAAAACAATGTTTTTGAAATTAAATTAATTAATAACAATTTAAAACATTAGAAATAAAAATTTTAAAAAAAAATTAAAGAAATAAAAATTAAACATAATATATATAATTAATATAATAAAATGAGAAAAAATGCCTTGGGATGGCAAGGACCGATTCTGGGAATCCAGTGCCTGTTGGGCCACAGGGGTGGGCAAATTATGCCCAGCACTTCAATGTAAGAATTTATCAGTTATTGCTGGAATTGACCACTACAAGGCCCTATTGGGCCACAGGGGTGGGCCAATTATGCCCAGCACTTCACTGTAAGAATTTATTATGCCCAGCACTTCACTGTAAGAATTTATTAGTTGATGCTATTTGTTGTAGTATTTGACTACTAGAAAGCAAATTCATACTTAAATTCACTATTTTAAATCATGAATATATTCACTATTTTAAATCATGCATATATTCTACTGTCTTAAATCTGTGTCATAAACTCATATTGCTTTAATATTTAAGGAATTAAATGGCTTGAACAGATGTCGTGTCTGTACTTGTTCAACCTTAAATTCATATTAAATTTGATGATGCTGAAATCATAGACGTCACTGAATGCAAAAGTTTACTCGAAATATATGCGAATAATAAACACAATCCAAAACGTTTGGTGAAGAAAATTACAATGGTTCAGTATCAAAACATTAAATCACTCCAAGTTATTCATGTTTTTCTATAAAAATGCCTTCAATAATCATGTTGACATTGTCAAAGTTTTCTGATTACACTACGCTACACATTAACATAAATTACAACTAATGGAATTTACACTATGCTACACATTACATAAATTACAACTATTGGAATTTTTGGATATATTTAAGACAAAATAACATTGATATGTGTACGAGATGGTTAAATACAACACACACTATAGGTAGGAAGCCCCACTTTCTTGGTGAGAAGGCACTTGTTGTTTGTGATCCTGTTGTGGGGTTACGAATCTTCCCCTGAACCAATGCTCCATCCACACTCTGCTAATCTCTTCAATGGGCATGTTCTTGGTTTCAGGGAGAAATAAGTAGATGAAGACAATCATGATTACCACCCATCCAATGAAGAAGAGGAAGATCTCGAATTTGAAGTGACACAACATCACCATTGACACATTGATTGATTGCCTCGCCAACCAGATCTCTAGGGGGAAGATCTCTCTGGGAATGAGCCAACCGAGGGGACCACATGACCATGCGAAGGCATCCATGAATATGCATATCACCACCACCATAACTACGGAGTAACCCTTCAATAAATCTTGGTGTCCGGACGTTTCAAACTTGATTCCTAAAAGCAAAGCCATGAGGGCCACAGGGGTGGACCAGGTGGCAATTTGTGATTCTTCCTTTTGTTGTGGAGGAGGAAAATATATAACAATACAACTCCCACTACTAGAGAATCATACACTGATGCAATCTCCATTGAATACACCAGGAATCAAACAGTTTCAGAAAATCATTCACTGCATTGACCCATGAAAACGAAAATTAGATACAAAATTTAAACCACCCCAGGGTGTCCAACGAACTTGTTTTGAATGTTTGTTTGGAGATAAAACAATTATCTCATCCAACTAACCAAGTATCTAGTTTTGAATGTTTGTTTAGAATGGCAAGTGGAAAACATGCATTGCCTACTTGACACCAAATTTATTTATACAAAGGGTGCTTTCTCCCACTTGAGTTCTAAGCGACTGTTGTTCATTTTGTATTGCTCTACTAAACATTTTTTATTTCTAGGTTGCAATATTATGTTATTCAAAGTATTTTTAAATTAAAGAATATATCTAAAATACAACATCTTTATCCAAAAATAATTAGATAATATTTATGATCTTTAGCTTCTACATTCTGTGAATGTAATGTATATCTACAGGATTTAACTAATATTTTCCAAAGAATTTGCAAGGCGACACAACTGGCATATACTGGGTACAGTAAGCACATGGTTTTTCTTCGACATTGTGTTCTACAACCAAAATCTATTCCAGAAGAACATCTTCAAGGCTGTGTCATAGCTTCCCCTTCTCCAAAAAATGAACGCCATTGAAGAAGTCTATAAAATAGAAAAAGAGTATTTGATTATTGCTTTGTGCTCGACAATCCCCAGCTATTGGTTCATAGTCACCTTGATCAACAACATCAGAAGAATAACAATTCCATTGATGCGATTCTTTTTCATGACTGTCTTCATGTTCGCCCTTGCTATTCCATACTACCACTGGCGAGGAAATATTGCATGTACCACCACATTTTGTCACGGAAATCACACAGCCTTCCTTGTACTCTATGCCTTCACCTTCTTCTTTTCAAACTTCGGTCCAAACGCCACTACATTCATTGTGCCAACAGAAATCTTCCTGGCAAGGCTTCGTTCAACATGCCACAGCATATCGACAACAGCAGGCAAAGCACGAGCCATAATTAGAGCCTTAGGTTTTGTCTACGCATCCGGGAGCACTCATATAACTAAAGTCAACAAAGGCTACCACACGATATTGGCATAAGAATACTATGATGATCTTAGGAGTAACAAATTCTCTTGGTTTGCTTTGCACATTTTTGATCCTGAAACAAACAACAAATCCTTGGAAGAGCTCTCCGATTGAAATTGTGTGTTTTTTTTTTTTTTTTGTAGGCTGGGGCGGGACTCTCCGATTTACATGTCCATTAAGTACCGCTCAACGGGGGAATGGTAGCCCAAGATTTGAACCCAAGACTTCCAGTTCGGTGAGACTTCATTTCCACGGCGATTGCCGCTTGAGCTACCCCATGTGGACATTTTCTTTTAGTTTTTTATTTTTAAAGTTAATTTTGTTTTTTTCTTTTCTTTTTTAAGATTTTTTAGTCGTAATTGTTTTTCCATATAATGTCATGTTTGAAATATTTTGAAAACTTGCATTTTTTTGTAGTCATAATCTTTGGTTTTAATTCCATGGTTGAAAAATTGTCGACATTTTAATGTTTTTCTAAGTCATGAATATTTTATCTTTAATGTTATGGTTGAAAACTGTTATAAGTATTTTTTCTAAAGTTCATGCTTGAAAATCGTTGGAAATTTAAAAATTTTCAGAGTCATGATATTTTATTTTTAACGTCATTATTAAAAAATGTTGAAAATTAACCCTGCAAAAAAAAGAAGAAGAAGACATTATTCTAGCATCAACATTTTTTTCAAGGTGTTTTTTGCAAAAAAAAAATGGTTAAAAATTTGGTTTTTACTGCCATTTAAAAAAAATGTTGAAAATGTACCCAAAAAAATGTTATTCCAACATCAACACTTTTTGTTTTCAACCTATTTTCCATGTTTTTTGGGGGTTTTTGGGCTAGAGTACCCGTTTTGAGGTAATAGTTCTCGTTTCATCAGTAACTATGTTTTTAGTGCACCATGAAATCTAAAGATCTATTTCATAAAGATCCCAACAATCTTAATTTCCTTATAGTTGGACTTTATTGGAATAAAATGAGCATCCTTTCTTGGCTTTTCCACTACTACTAATATTTCATCATGTTGTTTTGTAGTCCTTGGAAACCTTGTGATTAAGTTCACAATAATCATTTCCCATTTCCATTTTAGAATTGGTAGCAGCTGCAATAACCATGTCAAGGGCCTATGCTGAGCCTTAACTTTCTAACATTCCGAGCATATGGAAATATATTCCACAACCTCCCTTTTCATACCAAGTGAGTAATACAACTTCCTTGCTAATATGATCATATTTTGGTAGCCCAAGTGTCCAAAATAAGGCTTCTTATGGAGTTCAAACATGACAATTCCCTTTAAATATGTAGAGTCTAGCAAATACAATATATATTGTTACCTTAGCATTCCACCCTCTTTCAATCAATACCATATACAATGCTAGCCTTTGGTCTTTAACTACAAGCATTTCTTAATATATTCAAAATGTTTTTCAATCTATAGAACATCCTTTATCCTATATCTCAAATTAGTTTCACATGCATGAAGTGTATAATTATAATTTCCCATTTCCATTTTGGAATTGGTAGTGGTTGCAATAAGCCTGTCAAGTACCCAAGTTGAGCCTTGATTTGCTAACATTCCTAGCATCTGTAAATATATTTTGCATCAGCCCTTTTCATCCCAAGTAAGTAATACAACTTCCTTGCTACTATGATCATATTTTGGTAGCCTAAACATAAAAAATAGGGCTTCTAGTGGAGTTCATCCATAATAATCCCTTTTAACTCTGCAGAGTCTAGCCAATACAATATACCTTGATACTTTAGCATTCCATCCTCTTTTGATTCATGCCCTACACAATGCTACCCTTTGGTCTCTATTGATTTATGTAGCTTGGTAGGTACTCTCACACTCTAGGGTATAGAGTTTGGGATAAATTTGACCCACATGGGCTTTGTGGGCAAAGTGCCCAAGCAATGGGTTTTGCACCCAAAGTGATGGGCATGAAAACAAGTATGATTTTGATGTTTTGTTGATTTTTGCAAGTGGAGCACCCTTAAAGGAGCTAAGGGGACCTAAGGCAACCATAGAGGGTTTGATCAAATGATGAAAATAAACTTTTATTTATATGATTTGGGTTAATGACAAGATGTTCAAGTCGGCCAGGATTGAAAGGTGCCTTTTGGAGGGCTAATTGTTGCACAATGAGAGATATAAGAATGAGTTAAGGAGGACTCATTTGATCACACACCAAGTGTATCTTCTCAAGGAGTATTCTAGCATAATGTGCCAATTTTTCAAGGAGTTGCAGGAGTGAAAGAAATTCGCTGTGTTGTTTTGTTGTCTTGGCCAAGCACAAGGAGTAGTTTCTAAGCTATAGTAGTTGAGTTTTCTATGGTTTGGGAAAAAAGTGAGGGTGTTATAGGGTCAAGAATAGATTGCATTTTACCTCTATTTTGTGAGGTATATAGTGTTGTAGTCTAGGGTTATTGTGGGTGCAAGGTCAAGGAATGTAAGTAGGTTATTTCAAGGAATGGTTTCTTGGAGTATAAGAGGATTGTTGGGTCGATTTCAAATTTGCAGACAACGAGGTAAGTAGAATAGTTTGAGGAATTTGTTCACCAAGAAATAGGGCTGCTATAGACCAGTTTTGGACCTAAACATAGTTACTGATAAAAAAAAACTTTACTGGTTACCCTTTTTTTGAGGTAGCAAAAAAATCACCTGATTTTGAAAGTGTTGATTCAAAATACACCCTTTTTCTCGAGCATATTTTTGGCATTTTGAATTTTCTTATGTATCAAGTATGAACATTTCTTAAAAAAAATATTAGTGATTTTCATGCTGTTTTTGTAAAGTGTTAATGACACATCAACCCCTTTTTTTAGAGGGCATATTTTTTACACTTTAAATTTTCTAATGTCTTCTTCTTCTTCATTCCTAAGATATTCATTTTTAAGTGTATTTATTTTTTTTTTTTTTTTTTTTTTTTTTTCTTTTCAAATTTTTCGTAATGAAATCTTTGCTTTTCACCTAGTTAAAAAAATAGAAAAATGGTCAGTATTTTAAAGTTAGGATTTTCTACATGTTTATATATCATTAATTAATATTTCAATGCACATCAAATAATTGTCATTAAAAAAACAATCATTTTAAACATTTAACAAAAAAATACACATTTTTCAATATAGGTATAATGAAAAAAAATACACATTTTTGAGACTTTTTTTAAATGACATGTCAAATAAAGGATTTTTATGAGAAATTCTTAACAAAAGAAACTTTAAAAATAGTTTTTTTTATGAATTTTATGTCAAAAATTAATAATAATCACAGTTTTTTTACAAAAAATAATGACTCACATAAAAACTAAAGTGAAAAGCAGAAAATACAAATATTAAACATATAACAACAATAATTGAATACTTATTCTTCTAATAAAATATCAAAGTCGAAACATTACAACTATAACTAATGAATAGTTCTCAAAATTGAGCTTGATTTGCAAGCATAACTTAAAGTTAAACAATAATATCATATAATCCATGTTCATAATCTTCTAAAGCTTCATTATTGTCTTCTTCCACAATACTTTATGCTTCAGTTTGGTCATTTTGCTCTTTTAATAGATCTTTGATGTCTGCGAACCTCCCAAAGTATCATTTTCCAATCATTCCATCTAATGGTGGTTGAGGTTCCTCTGAATTTTTGCCAAATGTGATTCATTAAAATCCCCTTTCCTCAAACCAAATTCTTGCATTGCATCTAAAATAAATTCAAGAGCATTAATTCTTTGTTGAATAAAATTGCATTGTAGTGAGTATTTTTCAACGACAATGCAGTTTCTTCCTTTTTGTAGGCAATTTGTTGGTGTTGTACCCGATCATCAAGCACAAAAGCAATAATTAAGTAATTAGTATAAACACATAAAAATTAGAAAGAAAATATTAAAATTCAATTTTATATAATAAAACTTACTTGAACCTAAGAATAAATCTGAAACCCAATCTCCTTCATTTGACCATAAATCTATAAGATAGTTAACCAATGCTTGCAGTTTTTTATAAATGTTAACTATATCTCCTTTTGCATCTTTATTCTCGTATGTTAGTTTTCTTACAACAACATCATGAACCAGTACTTGACTATGACTTTTTCCATCTACTTGATTCAAAAGAATATGCTTATAGTTATCATCTTTTGTCCAACATTAGACATGGATGAATTCACAATAAATTATAATTGGTTGATCTCTCGAACAAATAAGATTTTAATTTTTCTTGTAACATCACATAGTAAAAGTTTAATTAACTTTTACATAAAAAAAAAGTAATATTAATCAATCATACAATTTCAATGTCTTAGCATGTAAGTTACATCCTTGAGTTTTATTTTCCCTTGAAGCTTGTTAATAACATTGCAAGTTGTGTATCTGAATGAAATGTGATAAATATCCAAAGTGGTAATGTTGTGAATTCTTGAAAGCTTGTAACC
>APFE030222879.1:0-11325 GCA_000404065.3 Pinus taeda
GGAAGGGTTATCTGTCGCCCTGATGAACAAATTGAGTCATAATCAACGTTTTAAAAACCAGTCAAACCAGACGGTTCATTAGTCGACCGGGTCAAACCAGCAAAAAAATTGGGTTCGACCCCTCGCTCTGCCCAAAAACACAAAAATTGGTGCTAACAGGGCGGTTTATGGTCAAACCGGTCAGTTCGCTGCCAATGCCGTGGAGGACCCACACAACGCAATTTAGGAAACTTCTAGGGAGTTTTGGAGGGAAAATAAGGGTTGTTTCCCTCCAAAAACACCCTCTCCAAGCCTTTAGAAGGAGCCCACCCCCTCATTTGCCTCACACATCTCATTTGGAGTTTTTGTGAGTTTGATTGGGAGCTTGGAGAGTGTTGAGTTTTTGCTGGAGTAGTGGAACAGCAGAGAGTTTGAGCTAAGTAGTAGTCATCATGCCTCCAAAATCCAAGGATACTACATGGGCTCATTGTGATATGATCGAGAGCAAAATGATTTGCAAATATTGCCAAAAATCTATTGAAGAAGGGGTATTAGGAGGTTCAAGCAACACTTGGTTGGGATAGGAGTCCATGTAAAGCCATGTGGAGCACCAAATGAAGTAATAGGGCATATTAGGCAGAATACCTTCAGAAGTTTAAGACTCTGGTCACAGAACCAACAAAGAAGTTTGTGACTCAAGCAGTTGCAAAGTTTTGAAGTCGAGACTCAACGAACTGAGTTTGATCATGATGACTCATGAGAAGTTTCAAGTGATAATGTTGATCACTATTATCATATATGTAGACTTGTAGTAGGCCAGTGGCCCCATAGTTTGTAGGCTTTGTTTTTGCACTCTAGAGGCCATTTAGAGCCTCATTGATTATATTTTTTGTTGTTGATATGTATTGCATTTGGTGCCATTTTGATATATTCACCTTTACATGGTATATATGTGAGCAAACTTTGCATATTTTGTGTCTGTTGGTTTGGAATCATGGTTTTACATCCTAAAAAGAGTTTTTTTCATTAAAAATTAATTATTTAATATATTTTATTTTAAAAACCAATTCATTTAGACCTGACCAGTCTCGGTTTGACCAGTTCCGGTTTTTAAAATTATGGTCACAATATGCTTGGGGATTTGGTCGCTTGACCAATAATTAAGCCGAATACCTAGCATTATGGAAGGGATTAGAAATAGCAATAAAAAGAAGAATTCCCCAGCTAAATGATTGTGATTCGATGGGTTTGGATGTCAGGGGGAAGATATAATTCCACCCTCCCCCCCCCCCATCAACGTAAAGGATTATTTTGCAAACTCAATACTTCAAACAAATAGAATTTTATCATCTATAGAGGCATATAAATTCAAAAGTTGATATTCTGGCAAACAAAGGAGCCACATTGGAACAAGGGTTAATAGAGATGGAACAAAGGTCAATAGTTTACCTACCTTCACCATGATACCTTTCAAAATATATTCTCGTCACAAGAACGCAGGCAAGGGCTCTTACAGCCAAACTAATGGTCATATGTGCTACATAAGGACTGGTCAAATCTCTGAGAAACTGGAAATCATTGTGAAGAAATCTCTTTGGAAAATCTCTCCTCAATCACTATTGAAACCCTCTACTAGTGTCCCACACTATCACTACACCCTTGCTCAATCGAATTGTGTGTCTCCATGATGCCCATCGACTCCCTCTTATAATCTCTCATTGAGCAATCAACAACCAAGATCTAACCACGATCGATGGCTAAGATCATCTTGACTCCATCAAATCACTTTTCTAGAAGTCACTAGAGAGAAATAAACTTGTCTCAATGGTAACTCCCACTGGCTAACTCAGCCTCCCTCTGAAGAAATAATTCGGCCTCCATATGTCTTTGAGAAACTAGAAATCACTATGAAGAAATCTCTCTAGCAAATCTCTCCTCAATCAATATTGAAACCCTCTACTAGTGTCCCACACTATCACTACACCCTTGCTTAATTGAATTGTGTGTCCCCATGATGCCCATCGACTCCCTCGTATAATCTCTCATTAAGCAATCAACGACCAAGATCTAATCATGATCGATGGCTAAGATCATCTTGACTCCAGCAAATCACTTCTCTAGAATTCAATAGAGAGAAATCAACTTGTCTCGATTAATATTGATTAGTTAATCATTCGCACAGCCAGTAAATCACTCTGGAAACTGGGAACTCCCACTGGCCAACTCAGCCTCCCACTGAAGAAGTAATTCGGCCTCCATATGTCTCTGAGAAATTGGAAATCACTGTGAAGAAATCTCTCCAGCAAATCTCTCCTCAATCACTATTGAAACCCTCTACTAGTGTCCCACACTATCACTACGCCCTTGCTCAATCAAATTGTGTGTCTCCACGCTGCCCATTGACTCCCTCTTATAATCTCTCAATGAGAAATCAACGACCAAGACCTAATCTTGATCGATGGCTAAGAACATCTTGACTCCATCAAATCACTTTTCTAGAAGTCGCTAGAGAGAAATCGACTTGTCTCAATTAATATTGATTAGTTAACCATTTTCCCTAAAGTTAGAGTTAGGAAAATAATTCAAAACTAGTTAATAATCCAATTAAGACATTTTCCCTTTATAAAATAAATTGGGCTTGGAAATGATTAATTCTCTTGTGTTCTTAGCCTCATTGACACCTCTTGAGACTAGAACACCTATCCACACTACACGAACTAACACACATTGCGGATAGTGAGACATCAATTTATGAGCAAAAGCAAGTAAATATGAATCAACTCCTGGAATGATTGTTGGAGGCAATGGAAGGATTGTTGAAAGTTATGAAGCAATGGACTACCACGGAGGAAAACGAAAGGCACACATACCTGTTATATGGACAAAAAGTATGATCTGACGCAAAGAAAGATAGAGAAATTTCAAGTAGAGTTCCATGCAATGGATATTGGACTGGCAGAGGTAGAAGAAGACCTCAATAGCGGGGCAAAGAGTACCCTACTAGAGTCAAAGACTAGCGAGGCACTAGCAAAGAAAAGGGACAGAAGAGCTACGGGGCAAGAACAACAGGCAAGACCGTCATTTGCCAAATAATTTGTTTTGCCTTGAATTTTTTTATGTTTTGCAAATACAAGTTGATATTAGGAGATTTTTGTAAGGAATATGGTAGACATCTTTTTAGAATAGCTGGTAAAAAATGTGATAAGCATAAAATTTCTCTATTTTGGACCAGCGAAAGCAATGCCATGGTGGAACGTGAAGAATTATGCAAGGGTTTTGTTCCAGAAACCATACTTTTATTATAATATTAAAACTCCTACCCGTTCCTTTGAAAAAATTATAATTCGGAAATGAAGGAAGATTTTCCTATTAAGGTTTTCCAATTGCAGATTGAAATTTATTTTTATAGAAAGTGGATATCCAAGGAAAAGAGAATAATATCCTCATCAGCATGAGCAACAAGAAAAAATACATCAATATTAAATTGGCAAATCAATTATCGATTCCATAATCATATATAGGTGAAAAAGAAGATATTTTTCACAAGAAATAGTATGAAATTAAGGACTTACAAGTCACTATTCATTATTATGAATGCATATCTCAATTAAGTGTCATAACTATGTTTGAAGAAAAATTCGACATAATACTTGGTTTACCCTATTCTGAAAAACGTGGTACCTTCCTATTAAACAGATTAAAACAAAACAAAAAAATTGATAAGAAGAAAAAGATGGCACTTCAAGCCATTACAATGAAGTAAAATTCCATTATACCTTCATCCAAGGACCTAAACAAGATATGAAAGGTAATCAATCATGAAAGTCCACAATCAATATCAAAAATACCAAAAGAGTTTAACAAAGTTATCACAGAGAAAAATGAAGAAATTTCTTGCTTAAATGACCATAGCGAAAAATTACTTGTGCAAATTAGGAAGCTTAAGAAGGGCAACAAAGTCACTAGAAAACAAAGTACAACAATTTACCGAAAAAGAAGCATCAAATCTTCAAATGTTAAAATCGAAATTGAAGAAAAAGGAACAAATACAGATCCCATTACTCTCACAAATCAAAATGATTCCAATCCAATTGAAGTGAAGACATACTCAAATATTATGAACTAGAAACTCGATTATGAAAGTGTCCTCTTTAGATATCGATCCTGCTTTGAGATGGGCCATCTAGCCAAAAATTGCCCAAAAGCCTCCTAGAAAAATTCTGCTAGAAAAAACCACCACAGATCTACATGGTGGGAAGGAGCACAAAAAGAACACTACACTATCATCAAAGAAGAATACCCTAGAGAAAACTCTAAATCACAAGAAAGAAACAATTCTCAAGACAAGCAGGGAGAAAGCCCCACCCAGCAACAAAAAAGTGAACTCGACAACCCCTCAAGCATCAATAGCTATGAGGATTCGAATACCGCACAAAATAAATCTTCATTTAATAGCAAAGCAGATCTCCTAGACCAAACTTCTTCTCCGTCTATCTTCAAGAGGACGAACACAAAAGATCACGAAGCTAAGACACCAATGTCCCAAGAACCAGAAGAGATGCAACATACAGGAATTTGGAAGACTGTAGAGAAAAAAAAGAAAGCTATAGCATCAATGTCGCCAAGAAAGATGAGGAGCCAGACAATTAAAAACTAAGAAAATTATAGGTCCAATAGACCAATTTGGTCTCAATAGACGTTAACCACTATCATCATCATCATCATCATTGGGGTACAAATGATAGAAATTCCAAATGTACCTACTAATAAAAACTTAGCAATTAGTGATACAATATCTGTGCATAGAACTCCAAAAGCAAGGCAATGAAACACTACTAAGCTACCCTATTGACATACTAATCCATAGTTGTGAAAATCGCAATTAAATTGCGATTTTTTCGTGTGGTAATTTAATTGGCCAATGTTATTGACGTTTTTTTACCAAAATGAAAAATTCATGATAAAATCGTAAAAATTGCCGAAAAATCATGAAAAAGTCACGAAAAAAATTGAAAAAAAAAAAGAATATTTTTTAATTTTTTAATTTTGCCGATTTTTACCACTTTTTATGACTTTTTCTTTTTATGGACCCTCATTAATTTTATCCCAAATGTGATTTTTGCAACATTGTCCAAATCACAAGAGCAAGTACGTTAACCAAGCAGTTTATCGACATCAATCAGAAGAAAAAAATCAAAATGTCTTTTCAAGAATATTGATGCCAGTACCATCAAGCTCATGATGATGATTCATCTTGGAAGGCCTATAAACAAAACATTCCACAAAAGATCAAATTGGGATGGTTAGATCATTTTTGGGTTCGGCAATTTTGTTCATCACTAAGAAGATCCTATCATCTTGTATCATCAAAGATGACAGTTCCAAGAATTGGGGAAGTTACAACGATATTACAAGACCAAGAAAAGATATCTAGCCTTTTCATCAATATGCTTTGAGGACAAAGAATTTCTAAAGGGGAAGGCAATATTATGGACATAAATATACAAATAGCATAAATAAGTAAATCATAGATAATTAATAATAACTAACGATTATTAGTATGATGAAAGGAAATATCTTAAAAAACATAACTATTCATGAAAGGGCATCCCGCCTAGGAATATATATGGTGCCCTCATTATATAATCAATATCAATTCTCTCATAAATTATTAAATATACATCTGCTAATCCCAAATGGTTATAATACTTAATTATTGTTGCTTAATATAATACTTAATATTCCAAGTTTTCATGATTATTTAACTTATGAGCCAGCTTTGGCCATCAAATGCACTTTGGAGCCTGGAACTTCATCTGCCACTTGTTACTCTGAATTAATAACTCAACATGAAAGTATGAGGTGATTGTCCTAGCAATCACAAGGTGGCGTATAGCATGCAGTAGTTGAAATATGTGGTTGAAGATCGCCCTGATGTATAGGGCTAAGCATCTCTAGTCTTGACACTGAAAAAAGTTGAAAGGAAGCCCCCTGCATCATTATTGAGGCAATGATAACATCCTATGATCTCATAGGATAGTTAGCATATCACTAACTCATATAGGTAGCACACTTGGCAAATCCTATCAAACCATGGTATATGGTGGTCCATCTCTATCTTAAGTCAATGAGAACCGAACCGAAGGTGTCCCAAAGGGATCCTAAGAAAGTGCATCCACTGCCTTCGTGTATAAGGGGGGTGGACAATGATGCTATCTCATAGCTCCAAAAAGTGCTCTAGGTAGAAGGACATCTTTGAGCCCAAACTTGATTGAGGTGAATTCCATGTGTCTTGAATGTACAATGTATAGACATCCTCTTTGGTAGCTTGATTCAGTATTTGTCTAATCAACAAGAGATGGTTCAACACATTAAGGGAGAATCTGAACAAGGGAAGGCGCTCTCTAGAGATAGTCATCAACTACAGAAGTCGAGTCACCTCCAAGAACCAAGTTCGTGCATGGTCGAGAGGATCCAATGAGAACCTCCAGGGAATAAAGTGCAAGGTAGAGGTACCTCTCTCTCCCAGTGGCATCTCTAAAAGACCTAACTCTATGAGTTCTCAGATGCAAAACAAAATACTATGGGCACGATTGGTTTATCACCAGACACCAAGGCTATATTGAGTGACTCTCTGGGATCAGTGTCTTGTTGTGATGTATTGGATAGAAATTCTAAAAGGCAGTGTTGAAATCCCCTACTTGATTGACGCACTTTAATACTTCTACCCTTGAACACTTTGGGATAATTATATGGAAAGAATCTTGAATGCAAAATTAGGTTGATTTTTTCCTCGACGCTTCTGAATCAAGTTTATGTCTAAGATCACGATGACAAACACACTAAAATGCCACAACACAAGCACTTTACACAATGGAAAATGGACAACAATGAATCAACTTAGTGCACAAGAGAATTTTTCAACCCAAAAATCGTTATAATACAAACTTTAATACAACAAACATAGGTCTCCTGTACCGAGACCATGGCCCTTACAATTAGCCCTCATATAAGAACAACTTGGGCTTCAAGTAAACAACTCATGACTATCAATCTGCCCTTGAACAAAGCACAATTGACTTACTTGCTAAAGGAGCGCTCAATTCAACTCTTTCAGTCCACATACCTTAAATACCTAGTAGGTCCTTTGCCACCTCTTTTGCTACTCACAAGTGCTTTTGTTGCTCCAGAATTGCTTGCATCTTTAGCCGCTCAAACTGCCTCTGTCAATCCTCCTACTACTTCAAGAATGACTGATCTCAAGTCTTCAAATTGCCCTCTAAAAACCCTCTTGTTGCTCCAAGAAGTCTACTCTCAGGTCTTCACAATTCGCCCACTAACTGTCCACTTGCTTCTCCAAAGTGACATATCTTAGGGCTTCTCCTAGCATCCCACACACAATCCCTTTACAACACAAAAGTTGATTGAACTAGGGCACAATAAATAATGTTGTTCAACACCTACGAATAGACCTACCACCATAGCAATAAGCCTCCACAAACATCATCTCCAACATACCTATCTTACCCCAACTAGTTGCCAAAACACTTTACAGACTTTTGTCCAAGCCTGCGGTCACATCTCCCACCTATAGCAGCGTTTTATCCCTTCCTCACGAACCTGTCTCCTCCTCGCATCCAACTGAGGCAACTTGGGCCTCAAATCCGCACCTATAACAAGATTTTTGGCCAACTATACCAACAAACTTATGCTTGGGCCCTTCTCCTATTATGATAGACCTTTGGTCCCTTGTCTTCACACAGAACAGAAGTATAATAGGCCTCTTTCTAAGTCGAAACTTGACGAGGACTTGACTGCAACAGAACCTGAGATAAACTTGGATGCATAACATAGATCACCTTACCTTAGCCAATGCAACTCGGATTAGAACAGATCCTCCTCTTATCGTAGCTTCTTTAAGGCTTCTCGCATCTCCTAGCTTGATGTCTCCTTGAGAGGTATTGCACTTGTGTTGGTGATCAAACGAGCTTCATCTCTTTCATACTTATAGTATTCATGAGGGAATCAATTAACCCTCAAGGGGCATCACTCAAGCCCAAGCCGATTTGAGTTTTTTTGACAAAACCCCAACTCACTGTAGAAAAGAATTTTTTTTCATCTGTTTAAGTCACCCCATTGTAGCCTTAGGCCCCCCTTGGTCCATTAAGGGTGCAATCATACAAACATTGAATAAACAAATAGTTATGTTGCACGAAATTTCAAGGAACCCAACGTTTTGGGTCGTGCCCGTACCTGAAACTCCAAAACTTGGCCGAAAATCAACCATCTTGTAATCATCGATTAGAGTTAAAATAGACTTGTTTTTCCTTCTAAATTATCATCTATGGGACTTATTCCCTTTTTCCTTGCAAGATAATGCGCTATTCACTTATATATATATATAGATACCTTATGACATTTCAGCTGACGTTTTGACCGACGTTTCCCTTTTTGGGAGGTAACGTTTCTAAACATACCCATTTTTGAAACTCCGAAACTGTTGATTTGGGGTAGCATCGGATGTGCTCTAGCCACGAAATTTGGTGGAGAGGTTAGGGCACATGAAATCTCCAATACCCATAGAGGGTTTGGGCAGATTCTAAACAGTTCAAGAGATATTAAAATAATTAATATTTTTAATGGAGTCCCTAAGATATTAATATTTTTAATATTTTTAGTGGATTAATATGAAACTGTGTTAGAATGGTCCAAAAGACATGGATCAAGCCAGATCTAATCTTAGCCGTCGAATAAGGACTTAATCTCGACCATTGATATGTCAACAGGAGAGTACACCTGAGTGATCAGTCATGCTATTCTCTAGAGCAGGGTTTGCTAAGAGAGATAGAATCAGTTATCGAAGTTGCAGCTGAGGGGCATTGAGTACAAAGAGACAGAGAGGCAGAGATAGTGTCGAAAGAGCAGCGCAGTAGCCGAGGAGAGTGACGCAATAGCAGCCAAAGCTCATGCAGGACCACACAGAGGTAGCCGGGAGCTACGCAGAGCCTCAAAGAGGCCAGCGTCGCTGACGCAAAGGGCAAGAACGCTGACGCAGGGCCTCCTAAGGCTGACGCAAGGCCTCCTAAGCCTGACGCAAACCATCTGGGGTGACGCAGGGCCAGCGTTGGGCAGAGAGGGGCTGACACAGTCCAGATTAGGCGGATGTTGGGGTTTCTAGGGCCGATTGTAGCTAAGGAGCTGCCGGAAGGATTATCCGAGGTTTCAGCCGGGAAATTTGTCTCAAACTGAGAGGTATTACTGCCAAGGAAATTATCTGTTGGGTAGGCCAGTTTCAACACCCAGATTGTACTCTGATATTGCTTAATAAGAAAACCCTCAAATAGCTGCATCGGTTTTCCCACATTGGGGTTTTCCGAGGACAATGGTCCAAAAACAAGGGTGTCAATTGGTGTGATTGTTTTTGTTTCCTTCAGTTGTTGATCTGTAATATGTTGAGCATGCACTAGTGTTTATTTTCAGTATTTACATTGTAAATAACTTGTTAAGTAATAGAACAAAGTAGGTAGGAATAAAATCAGATAAAGTGCATGGAGGGTTTCTAACTAAGTAGACTTAGAAACTTCAACATGGTATCAGAGGGTGATTGCAGATCACAAGAGCACTGAGGACATCCGTCAAGTGGAGCAACAGTAACGTAAAGCAGTTGTTCCGAGGTGACAGAAGTTGTTTCTGTTGACACCTAATCCGAAACGGATGGGTGAACTGGACAGTCATCCAGAAGATGAACTGATCCGTCTCATTTGTATATATAAATATAGGTTACCTAATGAATATGAATATCAGTTTTCTCTCGCTCATTAAGCCTGGAGTTACCCTGGCCTGACATGGTATCAGAGCACAGGTCCCAGAATAATAGTAACTCCTGCCTGAGAATTTGTCAGTCTCTGACATCCCTAGAATCCCTGGAGCCTGGCGCTGCCTGGAGACTGTCGTTGCCTGCCTAAAGCTGCATACCAAATGGTGTCATAGCTGAAACGAACGCTGCCTGAAGATATGCTTTGGGTGAAAGGGCTCCGTAAATGGTAGATACGTCTTCCGTAACGCTTCTGATGGAAAATTGTTTTCATAACCCTTCTGATTCGTAATCATTTTGTGTAGAATCTCAATACTGCAATTCTGTAATTCTGCTGCCCCTTCTATTAGCCTCTTAAGCCGCGCCCGTGTGGATTCGAAGAGCCTTCTCACCACCTGTGAAGCCGCTCTTCCTCGGTGATTCCCATCCCTGCGTTCATCAACAGTGAGCGCGGGCCCAAAATGGACATTCTACGCCCTGCCCTGCTTGCCAATGGTTTCTGAATAATATTCCAAATGCTACGCTACTGCCGGTGGATTCTCTACTAAGAAAATATCTATACGTTTTTAAATGTTGCCTGATATGAGCCTTTATATGCTGTTTCATACACTATTCCATCTACGGATTTGAGATAAGAACTGGTGGACCGTGTGGAGTCTGAGTATAATTTTTTGCTGGACCGTGTGGCGTTGGACCGTGAATATTTTTTTGCTGGACCGTGTGAAGTTCACATTGAAGTGAATATTTTTGCTGGACCGTGAATAATTTTTTGCTGGACCGTGAATATTTTTTTGCTGGACCGTGTGCAGTTCACATTGAAGTGAATATTTTTGCTGGACCGTGAATATTTTTTTTGCTGGACCGTGTGCAGTTCACATTGAAGTGAATATTTTATTCACCCATAGTTCACGTTAAAGTGAATCATTCACCATATTTGGTTTAAGTGAGTTTGTTATTATAAGGCATATAAGGGAAGCGTATCAAAGAGCTTGCCATCTGGGAAAACAAGAACAGCAAAGCATATGCACTAATAGCAGCATCTGTAAATAAGGAGGTGAGTCGTCACCTTAAAACATGTACAACTGCCTTTGAAGCTTTACAAAAACTGAAAGAGCTCTATGACTCACATTTTGCACTTGAAGTTGTGCAACTTATGATCAAACTCTTCACTCTTGAACTGCAAAATAATGACCCTCTTGCTCTTGCATCTGAAATAAAATCTATAGTGCATGATATCGATTCCACTAAAGTTCAGCTAGATATATCTCTTATTGCTTTCCTCAAGGCACTATATCCTACATACTCCAATTATCTTGAGTCTTTGCAAGCAAATGGAAATCTTAAGGATATAACCTTTGAATCTCTTGTGAAAAAGTTTGTTGAAAGGGAAAAAGCCTTTGGAAAGAAAACAGTCCCTGAATCTTCTGAAGAGACTGTATGCATGGCTAATAAAGAAAAATATCCTGCTCAAGATTCTACAAGAGGAAGAGGTGGACGAAGAGGGAGAGGAAGATACTTCAGAGGCAGGGGGG
>APFE030222887.1:0-19203 GCA_000404065.3 Pinus taeda
GAAATTCTAACTGCTTATGAAATGAGAAAAGGGGGACCATCAGACAGGAGAGAAGTCACATTCAAAGCCTCGGGAAAAGGAGATTACAACGAGTCAGGATATATGTCTAAAGAAGAAGAAGAATCAAACTTTGTCAAGAACCTTCAATAGGGATCTAGAAGATTCAGAGGTAAGCTGCCTTTCAAATGCTTTGCTTGTGGAAGAGTCGGTCACTATGCTGCAAAGTGTCCTCATAAAGATAAACTAGACAAAGGTAAGGAACCTATCAGATGGAACAGAAAACAGAATGTAAGTAAGAAGAGTTATTATACACATGAAGACAGTGATGGACTTTCAAATAGTGATGAAGATGAACAAGGTAATGATAATAGAATTTTGATGGCTTTTAAAGATGATGACTTCTTGGATGCTATAAATGAAGAATATCTTTATGAAGAAATTTCTAAACTCAAAATTTGTTTAGAAGAAAAGAACATGATTATAGACACTTTGACATTCCAACTTGCTGAAAGAGATAAACATAATGAACAGTTAGAATGTGAAATTGTGGGAATTAGAAAAGAAATAGAGAAAACAAAAGCTCTTAATCTTAGATTTGCTAAAGGATTTGAAACTTTAGATGAGATTATCAAAGTGCAGCGTTCTCCTCTAATCAAGACAGGTCTCGGATATTCTGAAGAAACGTCTCAAGAACAGAAGCCATCCACCTCCAAAAGTTATCTTAATGCAACAAGGAGAAGTGAACAAGTTGACAATCGACAGCAAAAGCATAATACATATTACCAGGTAAATTAGGGACCATTTGCTTCAAGAATGAACAAAGATTACCAAGAAAATCGGGGGAAATCTACTTCAAGGATGAACAGAAGCTTCAATCAACCACAGGTAAATCATTCTAGCTTAAGAATGGATGTCATTAATCGCAGGAATTTCTTCAATGGCCAATGTTTCTCTTGTCATAACTTTGGTCATAAAGCTGCTCAATGTGTTGCCTACAAGACCATCATGACTAGGGAAGCTCAAAAACAAAGATGTATGACTGGGATCATGAAAAGGACCTACAATAACTTTTCTGCTCTTGAAAATGAAATAGAATGCTCTATTTGTAACAACTTCAGTCATGAAGATTCTGAATGCAGGAGTAGGTTTTGGCAAACAACTCAGAAGGAGCCAGCTTCATTGAGTCCCAAAACATGGAAAAAGAAAGAACCACAACCAGAAAGATGTGGGATAGCCTTATATATGGAAGGACAGGAAAATCAATGGTACATTGATAGTGGATGCTCGAAACATATGACAGGTGATAAGGAAAAGCTTCAGTCATATACTACCTTAGAAAGGGAAAAGAAGGTCTCATTTGGAAATGACACCCCTACATTCATAAAAGGAAAGGTTCTGCGCATTTGAAAAAGAACGTCAAAGCTGGAAATGTTATGTATGTTGATGGCTTAAAGCATAATCTATTGAGTGTCAGTCAAATGTGCGATCAAGGAATTGAGGTAATATTTCGTTCAAATGGATGTATTGTTCATGAGCTTGACACAGGAAAAACAGTGATCAAAGGTATAAGAACTCCAAATAATTTATAAATATTCAAAGAAGGAGAACAACAATGCTATCTAAGCAAGAATGATGAACATTGGCTATGGCATAGAAGATTGGGGCATCTTAGCTTCTCTCAGATAAGGAAGGCATGCAAATATCAGGCGGTTCATGATCTCCCTGACATTAGAATTCCAGACAATACAATATGCAAATCATGTCAGTTTGGTAAACAAACCAGACCTAATTTCCCTGAAAAGGAAGGATCAACTAGCAGGCCACTTGAACTTGTCCATACTGATGTATGTGGTCCAACTAGGAAAAGGTCGCCTCGAGGAGAAGAATACTTTATATTGTTTATTGACGACTTTTTCAGGATGTGTTGGATAGGACTTATGAAGCATAAAGATGAAGCTTTTGAAAAGTTCAAATCATTCAAAGCCTTGGTGGAGAACGAATCAGATTGTAGAATCAAATGCCTCAGGTCAGATTGAGGAGGAGAATTTACATCAGATGAATTTTTCGATTTTTGTGAAGAACATGGAATAAGAAGGGAATTTTTTGCTGCAAGGACTCCTCAACAAAATGGAGTAGTGGAAAGGATGAACAGAATGGTTCAACAAATGGCTCGTGCTATGCTTGATGAATCTGGAACTCCTGCAACCTTCTGGGGTGAAGCTGCATTTGCTACAGTTACTATTCTTAACAAGACAAACGTCCGAGTAAACAGCACTCAGACTCCTCATGAACTTTGGTATGGTAAGACTCCCACGGTAAAGTACTTCAAAATATTTGGAAGTAAATGATACATTAAGAAGATTGATGAAAATCTTGGCAAGTTTGAACCTAGAGAAGATGAAGGCATTCTACTTGGCTACTCTCCCCACAGCAAAGCATATAAGTGTTACAATAAAAGACTTGGAAAAATTGTTGAAAGTATTGATGTAGTGGTTGATGAAGAAGGAAACACTCCTAGGCAAGTAAAATCTAAAAATCTCGAAGACAATGAGGACTATCCTTCAACATCAAATCAGATTCATGACGAAGAAGAAACCCATGAGGCATCAGAAGAACAGATAAGGATAGAAGAAAAGACTCCATCCAGATACGTTCAGAAGAATCATCCAGAAACTCAAATTCTGGGAAAAAAAGAGGTAGGTGTACAAACAAGAAGAACCATTTTAGAAGCTTCAAGCTATCTAGCATTGCTCTCCTCCACCGAACCACAAAATGTAAAAGAGGCATGCAAAGATGAATGCTGGGTCAAGGCCATGGAGGGAGAACTTGAACAGATTGAAAAGAATAACTCTTGGGAATTGGTTCCTAGACCAAAAGATAAGATTGTCATAGGGACAAAATGGATTTCAAAAATAAGCTAAATGAAAATGGAGATGGGGTTAGAAACAAGGCAAGACTTGTTTGTAAAGGATATGCACAACAAGAAGGGGTAGACTTTCAAGAAACTTTTGCACCAGTTGCTAGACTTGAGGCTATAAGAATGTTCCTTGATCTTTCTAGCTTTCAGAAGTTCAAAGTATTTCAAATAGACGTAAAATCTGCCTTTCTAAATGGAGACTTGGATGAAGAAGTATATATTGAGCAACCTGATGGGTTTATCCTCAGAAATGATCCAAAACTTGTATATAGACTCAAAAAGGCTCTCTATGGTCTTAAACAGGCTCCAAGAACTTGGTATTATCGGTTGGATAAGTACCTTCATCAATAAAGTTTTTCAAAAGGATCAATAGATAGCAATTTATATATAAAAATTGACAAGGATAAATTGTTAATAATTGTTGTGTATGTTGATGATATCATTTTCAGTAGCAATGAGGAAGACATGAGTCAAAACTTTGCCTTGGTGATGCAAAATGAATTTGAAATGTCTCTGCTTGGTGAGCTCACATATTTTCTTGGTTTACAAGTACAACAAAACAAAGATGGTATTTTTCTATCACAAATCAAGTATCTCATGAAGATCTTGAAGAAATATGGGATGGAGGATTCAAAACCAGTATGTACCCCTATGGTAACAGGATGCAGCCTCAGCACAAATGATGAATTAGCAGTTGTACATCAACTAACCTATAGATCCATGGTTGGTAGTTTGCTCTATCTAACAGGTACCCGACCAGATATTATGCATGCGATAGGGATAGTTGGAAGGTTTCAGGAAAATCCAAAGGAAACACATCTTCAGGCAGTCAAGAGAATTTTCAAATATCTTTAAGGAACTCAAAACTATGGTTTATGGTATCCTAGAGATACAGATCTGACACTTCATGCATATACAGATGCATATTGGGAAAGAAGCGTGGATGATAGAAAAATCACTAGTGGTGGTGCATTCTTTATGGGTCCTAGATTAGTATCTTAGTTCAGCAAGAAACAAAGTTCCATTGCATTATCCACAGCTGAAGCATAATATGTAGTTGTTGCATCTTGTTGCAACTCCTTTGGATGATGCAAACATTGAAGATCTTCAAATCACTTGTACTTCACCTATTTCCATTTTTTGTGATAATACAAGCACAATCAGTATTTCAAAGAATCCTGTTATGCATTCAAAAACCAAGCACATACCTATCAAGTATCATTTTCTCCAGGAAAATTACTTGAACAAAAGGTAAAATTGGAGTATGTTCCATCTAAGGAACAAGTTGCTGATATACTCACCAAACCACTACCCAGGGAGACATTTGAATACCTCAGACAGAAGCTTGGGGTAGTTAATGCATCGTCTTGCTATTGAATCTTGCCTGTTTTCAAAGAAAAGTGGTTGTACGCAAGTTTCATAAGGATTATCTGCGTACATACATCGGTTTATGAAGATACAGTCACGTATATGTGGTTTGAAGACAAACAGTGGGCCAGGCTCAGGATGGAAAGAGTTTGATATGGGTCTAACGTAGACTATTTGGCACAGGCTCAGGGGGAGCATATATTCTTCTAATAAAGCATTGTTGGCATTATCTTAGAAGATCTTGGTTCAAATTCACAGATGTTTTGATTTTAGGTGGAACAAGTGCAGAGGGAGAAAATGGTTGCTTGTTTGAATGATGATTGACAGATGCTTAATCTCTATGTCGTGTATTTCTTTTCTTTTATTTTCTTATCAAGGTCATGAAATGGCCTATCTTGGTTTCCCCACTATGCCTGGGATGAATGAAGTAATGTTCTTGTCTTTATCATATGTAAATTCTTGGTGTATTCCCACTTGATTGGGAGATGGATGTATGTATGAGTCTTTGGTGGTAGGAAGGCCATTTATAGTGTATAAAGTCATGTTTCTCTTGCAGAACATCTTCTTGCAGATCTTGCCTACAGTCAGGGGGAGCTTGGACAGCACAGTAGAGCAGAAAATTCAGCATGTACTTAGGGGGAGCATAACCTTTTGCCCTTGATGTCAAAGGGGGAGAATGACTTTGAGTGACTTGGGGTTGCCATCAAATCCAAAGGGGAAGATTGTTGGCATTATGACTTAGGTTTGGCTCTATGGCACATGTGTTGTCCTTGATGGCAACTCACTCAAATGGAAAATCATAGCTCAGGCACTCAGAATGGAAGAAAAGAAGGTATACACAGGTTCCTCTCAGCAAAGTCGCGTATATACGCGGGATCATCGATCAAAAGGCGTGTATATGTATGCACACACTTTCATGCAAAGAAAAGAACGTACATGTGGGAGAATTTATGTTTGGTCCATGGTATTTAGTCCGACACATTTGAACCTATGGTTTTGGTCCTTGGTATTGCATCCAAAGTGTTGAAACCAAGTATTGGGTCCCTAGTATTGGTTCTATAATGGGTTTGGATCATGGTTTGAGTAAGGCCTAGGACTATAAAAAGGGAAGGAGATCATTTGGCTAGTGCATTGATTCAAGTATTGAATATCTGAAGAAGAGCAAGATCGGGAACGCTGTGATTGGTTTATGGTGCATTGTTGAATCTGATCCAAGGAGGAATCTGAGCACTAAAAGAAGGATAAGTTCTATTGATGAATCAAGACCGTAAGGCTTAAATAGTAGTATCATTGTATGGTTTTGATCTGTTATAGTTGGCGCATGATTATATCTCTAAAATCTGATAAACTAGATATATTTGATGTCTGAAACTTGAAAAGAGAAAATTGCATTGTATAGATCTGTACGCAGGTTCCGCACATCAGAGGTGCGTATACACGTAGGTTCAACAAAGTAAGAAAGTGTATACACAGGTTGGCATTGATACAGTTGCGTATGTACACAAGTTTCAGTATAGTGAAGTAAGGTACTTTTCATGAAATATGCTTTAGCTGCTTTTGTTTATTGTTGTAGTGTTCTGGGTTTAGAATTGGTGTCTGGTTACTGTTACTGTTTTCTGGTTACAACATTCTAAAAAGTGTTTGGTTGATTCTATATTGAGTTTTACAAAGGAGATTGATTGTTGCAGGTATACTTGATGTACATAGAAAATTTTAGGGGCGAATGTTTGCCCTATGGGGAAATTAAGGGGTTTTAAATTTTTAGTGGGCGAATATTTTGTATCATAGTACATTTTTACAAATCACCTCAAATATCCCACCTTATTTTAAGGGAGAGGGTAAAAAAGGTAAATTTAGCCCTTGAAATTAGAGTTACAACCTTCCATTCGCCCATTTTCAAGAATACTTATGGGCCAAATACCATATTTATAAAAGATGTATGGTAGATTAATAAAAATATAAATAAATGAGAGGTATGGTAAATAAATAAAACATTTTTTATATTTACTTCATAAGTCACCTTATATACATGCAAGGGTGTAAACAAATAAAAATATAAGTTAAGTGGAGGTATGGTAAATAAATAAAACATCTTTTTATACTTACAAAAGGTATGGTAAATGAATAAAAATATAAATAAACTAGACATATGGTAAATAAATAAAACCTCTTTTTATATTTAGTCCATAACCCTCATTCTACTTATGAAGGCTCAAGAAAGATGTTTTATTTAAGTGAATCCTATGGGCCAAATACCATATTTGTAAAAGAGGTATGGTAAATTAATAAAAATATAAATAAACGAGAGGTATGGTAAACAAATAAAACATTTCCTTATATTTACTCCATAAGTCACCTTATATTTACGAACACTCAAAAAATGCTTTATATTTAGGTGAAACCTATGGGCAAAATACTATGGGACAAATACCATGGACTAGATTGTTATTAATATCATGCAAAAAAACATTATTAACCCGTATTAATAAAAATAAAAATGGCACATGGTATTGACCCATGGTATTCACCAAAATGGCACATGGTATTGACCCATGGTATTCACCTAGAATGTAGCCTATTTAAATGGGGGAATTAAATCAGCATAGATCCATGTTTACTCTAGATCTATTAACCCCCGAGAGGTATCAAATATCGTGATATGAAAACTAGCATAGAGTGAAAAAATATTTGATCCCTCTCAGGGATTGGTGGATCGATAGTAAAAATGGATGTTGTGATTTAATGTATGTTAAACATTTTAGCTTGGTTAAAATAAAAAATAAAATAAAAATCAACTATTAATTTTATTAATTTTATAAATTACTAATAGTAATTTTTAAGCTCCATGTTTATGATAACTCATGCTATTGACCCATGGTAATACCAAGATCTTACAAGATTTTATAATTGAGTAAAATATTCGCCATGCTTGGTGAGAGATTTGCCAAAAAATTATACATACATATTGTATTATTGATCAAATCGCCTTCCATTTTTCCTATATGCCATGGAGATTCGTCCATTTATTATACATATAAATTTAGGGGGGTTTTTAAAATTTTCTCTGTTGATGTATGATTGGTGTTATTCATGGATCCAGTCTGAAAATTTATGAAACATGGTCCCTGGAAGAAAAGAGAAGGTTGTAGCCTTCTACAAGTAGCAGCCTGTGTACTAGTACCTCAACTAGTACAAGAGCTAAAGGGGATTGTAGCTCCCTTCTAGGTGAAGCTGGAGAACAAGAGAAGGTTGTAGCCTTCTGCAAGTAGTAGCCTGTGTACTGGTTTAAGACTACACCAGTATAGAATAATTGTAAAAAGAAGTTTCTAATTGAAAGAAGATAGAGACAAATTGCAGCAGGTGGTTTTCACCCACATTGGGTTTCCACCTTACATCTTGTGTTCTTTTGTGTGACTGTCTACTCTATTTTTCTGGTTACTATTTATATGGTTTTGACACACAGATTAATGATCAACATTTGAAGAATAAATTAAAAGTATAAGTCTGCAAGTTATATGCGAGTTTCATTCATTAGAGTTGCGTATACACACCGTTTTCACTAACTGAAGTTGCGTATACAAATTTTTGTGAATTGAAAAGATTTTTATAATACTGATTCACCCCCCCTCTCAGTATTAATTTCAACAATGTTGACTTCCTACCCATAGGAGAAATGAAGTGGACCACCCATATAAGAAAAAACAAAGTTATGAGAAAAATGAGTAGTTAGGGCTAATGGCACATGCCTCACTCTCACACTTGGTTTCCCATGGATGTAGGAATCAATGAAGTGGACTATGGGGATGACCATTCCCCTACCACCACATCCATCTTTGGGTCTCACCATAAATTCGTTAAGATATGGCATAAGAAAAGGGTTAAATGATTAGATGGGAGTACCAATGATACATGTTCTTGGATGTGGTCAAATTCCACACAAATGAAAGATATACATTTGAAGATGAAGGGTTGGAAATGACAACTCCTTTATCAACATCAACCAAAGATATAAGAGACACAAAGCACACTTTATAGTCTCAATTATCTTCAAGACAAAAAGTGGGGCTATTAATCGACTTATTCATAGTTGTATTGTTTCATGGGAAAATTTTAGGGGCTACACTTAGTAGTTCCCATCATTTCCATGCTTTTTCCACAAAAAGGAAACAACAACTCTTTTATTAGCATTGACGAAAGAAATAAGAGAGGGAAAGGACAATTAATAGTCCTTATTGTCTTTGAGACAAAAAATGGGGCTATTAATTAAACTTACTCATAGTTCCTCATTTGACAAGCTTAGGCATATTCATGTGCAACCACCCACTCCTCATTTTTGGAATACTTTTGGGTAAGGAAGAGGCTCAACTAGACCTTAGCATGAATTGGTTAACATATGGCATAAGAAAAGGGTTAAATGATTATATGGGAGTAGGAGACATGTTCTTGGGTATGGCCAAATTTTAATGGTGATTATAGGAATTGATTTACGAATAAGTTTGGAATAGGTTTGCACAACTTAAGCTATAGAACATGGTCACTCATAAAGAAACTAATCTATTGCTAGTGATTTGACTAGTACATCTTTGGATAAATCACTAGAATCCTATTCTTGTGCAACCACCTAATCCTTATTTTGGAGAAATTTTGGGTATGGAAGAGGCTCAACTATATGACATCAAAAGAGGGTATGCTAAGGATAAAGTTTTTACACGGGGTATTCTAAGGATAATGTTTTTACAGCACCAAAGTGAGATCCTAAAGTAGAATGAAGAAAAATATACCACATAAAAGCATAGGGGTAACGTTAGAGAAGTTAAATTATTGTTAGGCATCATGTAAGTTTGAGTGAGGTGGAAGGACTAATTGGGAGGTTTCTAATTGAATTATTCACATGGAAAATTGTTAAAGGATAAAGCACATTATAAAATGAGAACTCATGATTTGATCAGACTAAAAATAAAATTTTAGGGGTTGCTTGAAAAAGGATATACTATACTAAGTGTACCTCATTGTGGAGGACTAGTTCCATTTATAAAGAAAATGGATTGCACCCCTAGGATTTGCATTATTAAATACAATTAAAAACATGATGGTGGAAAATAAGTATCCATTACCTTAGGTTGATTAGTTATTTTATCAAGTAAATGAGAACAACTTTTTTTCAAAATTCCACTTGGCATTGACGTTTCACCAAGTTAAAATCAAAGATGACGATATTTATAAGACAAATTTCATAACAAGATATGGTCATTATGAACTTATAGTGGTACCATTTGTTGAATTTATACTATCTTGGGTCTAGCATATAATCTTAGAATCTATGATTCTACAAAACCAAGAATCTCAAGAGAACTACTTTGCACAATAGAAAATAGAAAATAGTAAATCTCACATGCACAAGTATAGACAATTTTTTTACAGAATATTGTATAAATATTTACAACCCAATCTTTGTTATATTAAACCAATTTCAATAATACAACCATCAATGGAGTACATGATACAATGAAAATCATGCTATAGACTCCTTTTCTCCTATTCTGCTCTCTAGCTTCCCTTTAGTCCATCAAGGACAACACATAAAATCTAGAGGAAGGTTGCCACCTATTAATGTTCCAATTGGCTTATGCTAAGATGAACACAGGCTGATCCAATATGTTCTTGTAGGCTAGACAATCCTGAGCTCCAATCTACCGATATAGTAGCTTCTTTCATCTATGAAAGAGCTACACCTTAGGTTCCAAACATCACCCAACCCACAAATGTTAATGTAATTCTTTCCACCCTGGTTTATGGCTGCTTTGGGTTATCAATATGTTTCCATACAGTGATGCCCAATCCAACTAACACAAAACCACTATGAGATATTCTCCTTGGTGGGGTTTCTAAACACCCAAGACAACCCCAACAAATGGTTTCCATAGGCTACTAGTTAATCTCATCCACTTACCAACCACCCCTAACAAGAAGGGACCACTCACACCCTTTCTTGACAACTGGTATTGTGTATTTAATTCTGAAATGAAAGTCTGGTTAGGGTCTTTTCCAAATTCCCAAACAAGTTGTAAGTATCTTGCGTATGGATCCAAATCTGCCCCTTAAACCTTTGTTGTACCTCCCTTTTGACTGCAACCTCGCCAAGTGAGGTTTCTCCTCCTCTTGACCTCCACAAATAAGGTTGTTTATTTGTTGTGCCTTCATAATACCTATGGCCAAGACCTATATTTATACACAACCCTTAAAACATACTCACACAGCCCCAAACCTTCTCCAATTTACTCATCCTCCTTTGAATAGAACTCGACCTCCATGCAGTGGAAAAACAACACATGATTAACCTAAAATGGCTTCCTAAACTACTTGTTATTTTGGTCCTTAACTGTGACCCAACTTTAGAGATAATTCATTGGCTTGAATGCTCTTGGATGTGCTTCTAAATGAATAAATTCACCTCCTATTTATACACTTAAAGGAGGGATTCATTAGACTTCAATATGGGCTTGTACAAGTGTCATTATCCTTTTAATCATTAGGACGACTTGACCATACATTTGCAAAACCCAAAGATATATTTCCAAAATTCATAACTCCATTTTTACAACTCTGAATTCGATGATTTTCATTGCATTGGATTCGTCTCAATCGGTACTATCATCCTCACCCATCACATGTCCAAATGTGTCCATGGTTTTGGCCCAAATCATGATCGGTGCAAAACCCCAACCTTGGGTTACAATCCCACAAGTGACTCTTATGGTGCTCCACCCTCCAAAACTTGAACCCTAGCCATTGGAGTACCTCCCTAGCTACTAATAAATCAACACTCCCTCTTAGTGAGGAAGGCACTTCCAAGACTAGGAAGTAACTCATCGTCCTCATCACTACTTGCAACACTCTTCCAACTCACTATTGTTCCTGAAGTACGAAATATGCCTCCCTCAGAAGTGTTGTTGTTAGTGGAAGCATCCTACTTCTTCTTCTCATCTTGTCTTCCAATCCCTCCAATATTCCTTATTGGCAGATGTGGAAGCACCCTTGCTTCCCACTCACCATGCACTCTTCTTCAGCTGCAAAGTATCCCTTTGAATCTGCAAGCTCCTGCTAGAACTATACTCCCTCTAAGCTTATGGAACCTATAACTTCTTCTTTAGAACCCGTACTTGTACCTATGAAGCATACACCTGCAATTGTTTCTCTAGAACCTGTACTTGCTCCACATGCATCTTCTTCCAATGATCTATAGGCTTACCCATTAGTCTTTATAAAACATGCTCTCTAACTCCAAGCACAATACTTACTTAGATAGATGCTCTACGTATAAGTCTTGCCTTCCCCAACAAATGGCTTGCAAAGGCTGCTAATTAATCTCATCTTCTTACCAAACAACACCAATAAGACGCAATGACTTACACCCTTTCTTGACCACTCGTACTGTGAATTTAATTATGATATGACCGTCTCTTTAGGGACTTTTTCACATTCCAAAACAAGTTGCAATTCTCTTACATGTGGCTCCAAATATGCCTCTTAAGCCATCATTGTACCTCCCTTAGACTTTGGCCTAGTCAAGTGAGGTTTTCCCTCCTCTCGGCCTCTAAGAACAAGGTTGTTTGTTTGTTTTTCCTTTGGAGATACCGGAGATCTGTAGCTATATGCAGCCATTAAAACATACTCACATAGCCCCATACCTTCTCCAATTTACGCAACCTCCTTTAACAAATTTTTTCCTCCATGTAGTGGCAAAAAAACCCTTAATTCAACCAAAATGACTTCCTAAACTCCTTGTTGTTCTACTCCTTGACTGCAGCACAATTTCAGAGCTAACTGTTTTTCTTGAATGCTATTGGATGTTGGATGTGCTTCTAAATGAATCAATTCACATCATATTTATACACATAAAGGAGGGCTTCATTGGATGTCAATATTGGCTTGTAAACCTGTCATTAGCCTTTTAATCATTAGGCCAACTTGACCATACATGTGCAAAACCCAATCATATATTTCAAAAATTCATAACTCCATTTCTACAACTAGGAATGACACGATTTTTGTTGCATCTAATTGTCTATGGTGACCCATCATATGTCCAAATGTGTCCATGGTTTTGTCCCAAATGACTATGGGTGCAAAACCCCAACCTTGGGTTCCTAGCGCACAAGTGACTCTTCTAGTGCTCCACCCTCCAAAATGTGAACCCTAGGGCTTGGAGTACCTCCAAAGCTACTCAAAAATCAACACAATTTAGTATTAAGAGTGGACGAAATATATTCTTGTGTCTTATGAATAACATCTTTAGCGAATACTAGGATATGTTTATATTTGTATTTATAGATGATCTCATCATCTATTATAAGTCTGAGGAAGACACAAAGAACATCTTGGATTTGTTTTATAGGTATTAAGAAAACATCACATAAATGCCAAGTTCAACAAATGCAATTTCTAACCAAGACAAATGTACAATATTTGGTATACATTATTTCATATCCAAGAATCTCAATTAGTATAGAGAAGATCAAGAGTGTTATGAATTGGCCTACTCCACAGAATGTGATAGTTATAAGGTCATTTAAGGGACTTCCAAGATATTATTGGAGATTTATTAAAGGATTTAAAAAATTGGTCATCTTATACCTTCTTTTCAATGGGAGGGAGTAAAATTTTTGTGGTCTACTAAATGTGAAGTAATATTTCATCAATTAAAGCATCTTGTGACTAGTGCTCCAATTCTAAAAATTGTAGACCCAAAGAAAGATTTCACATTATGTACATATTCTTGTAATGAAGGATTGGGTTGAGTGCTTATGTAACATAATTATGTGATAAGATACATATCTAAAAATTTGAAAAAGCATGAAGAAAATTATGTTACCAATGATTTCGAGCTCACAAACATTATGCATGCATTAAATATGTTGGGTCACTATTTGATGGGTAGGAAATTTATTTTGATGATAGGCCATGGTTGAATAAGACACCTATTTGATCAACCTAACTTAAATTCAAGGCAAACTCTATGGTTAGCATTTATTACTGAGTATAATCTTATAAAAAAAATAACTAAAGTGAAAAGAGAACATGGAAGTAGATTGACTTAGCCAAGCCTTACAAATTATACATTTGATAGTTATTGACACTTTCAAATGTGATTTAAAATATAGAATAAAAGAAACTCTGAATGGGGATGAATATTGTCTACAAATAATGGAAGGTTTAGAGTAAGGGTCACTTACTAGAACAAGAATATGAGGGCTATCATATGATTGTAGAAGAATTTATGCCTTATAAAGAGAAATTGTATATTCTTGATTTAGTAAAGTTAAAGAAGCTCAAT
Source organism: Pinus taeda (assembly GCA_000404065.3). Classification (NCBI taxonomy): domain Eukaryota; kingdom Viridiplantae; phylum Streptophyta; class Pinopsida; order Pinales; family Pinaceae; genus Pinus; species Pinus taeda. The sequence continues at coordinate 13,620 of APFE030222887.1, forward strand.
CTAGATGAAATGCACAAGAAACCATATTCAAGATACGTAGGCTAACATAAAATGATCACTACCATAAGAACATGATATTTTTGGCCTAGAATGGAAAAGGAAATTACAAAGTAGGTTGCAAGATACATTGAGTGCCAACAAGTTAAAGTGGAACATAAACACGTAATAGGGTTATAGCAACCTCTACCCATTCTTGAATGGAAATGGGAAGTGATCTCCATGGAATTCATCACGATACTAACAATAATAGTAAAACGAAATGATTTCATCATGATTATACTTGATAACTTAAGCAATGCTACTCATTTTATCCTTATGATGACCAATTTTAAAGTACAAAATTTCAAATTTCATGGAATACCAACACCAGTCATATCTGATATAGATCCAAATTTCACATCAAGATTTTCGAAACTATTATTTTAAAGTTTAGGTGCACAACTAAATTCAAGCACCTCGTGTCATCCACAAATATATGAAAAGGAAAAATAAAGTAATGGAAGACATAATTTGCATGTACATTATGAGTAAACCAAGTAAATTTTAAGACTACCGTGCATTTGGTAGAAATTTATTTTAATAATTCTTATCAAGAATCAATATAAATGAGTCATTTCAAAGAAATACATGGTTGAAAATCTATTACACCTATAATTTGGGACAAACCAATTAATAAAATCACACTTGGACTAGAAATCTTGAAAGAGATGGTGCAAGAATTCATTAATATCAAACAAAAGTTGAAGACATCCCAAGACAAACAAAAAAGCTATGCATAGATAAAAATAAAGCATAAAATATTCAAATTTGGTGAGCTTGTATATCTTAAAGTGAAACCATGAAAAAAATCTCTAAAACTGTGAGCCCATGCCAAGCTTTCATGCATATATTATGGACAATATGAAATTTTGGAAAGAATGGGACCCATTGCTTATAAATTTGTCTTTTCGCTAAATATTAAAGCACTTAATTTTTTCATGTGTCACTACTACATCAATATGTAGATCATATTAACCATACTTTTGGCATAGAGACATTCTTGTATTACATCATATTAACCATACTATTGACTTAGAGACATTATTGGATGGAAATGAAAATGAGGACAATGTTACCTAGGGAGGGGCCACATCCTAATTTATCTCCTTGGAAAGTTTTTACTTAAATTTGTTTAAACTATTCATGTATATTATTTTTTGTTATATTGATCATCATGCGATATGTGGTGTTGTAAAAATTGTATGTATTTTTACTTTTAATATAATGATGATGGCCAAGACCAAGAAACATGAGTGCTTATACTGGCTATGATGCCACACTTGGGTAAATATAATGTAGTCTAAGGAAATTCTTTATTGTTTCTCTATCTATCCTACCTTATTTTCTTCACCTTATTTATGTTTCTAGTAGTGAAGAAAAATAATTATGTCGGTTGAGCCATCAATCTCATATTTTAGCAAGGTTTCTCCCCCACATTGCTAAGAACACAAACAAGTAGTGTGGGGAACTTACTATTAAGAGGAATGCATGAGAAAGTTGAAATAGAATGATATTAAGAGAAAAGGAAGAAAGTAAAAGTTTTAGAGAGGGAAAGAGTAAAAAATATAGATGAAAATATAGGTCATACCAATCATGAAAAAACCTTGAAATATTTGTTGAAAGACCAATGAAATGAGAAAAAATATATAAAATTTATGTGACATTAACAAGACCTTTCTATCAATATGTACATATGAATAGAAATGGTCGAGACTAAGAGAGTGGCCAAATTATGCTTTTTCTTTTCTTTTTAGCGGAATCAACATCCGAGCATTTTTTTAGGCTCGACCCAAGGTGTGGACAAGGGGAGGGGGAGGCTAACCCTATGTGGACCCAACAGACACATGTGGACCCGGATGGGAAAAGAGAGGGATGGGGCTAAAAGGAGTGGAAGAGGGTGATGTATATGGTGTCGGAAAGCAAGACCACATAGCCAAAATTAGGATTTCCCATGTAGTGACAACCCTAAAGCTAGTGGCCATTAAAGGAGATCCCACGAGACTAGGGTATCAGGCTAACCACGAAAAGGAATAGTGGAGACAAGAGTACAGACCTAGCCCACTCTTTCCGCCAAATCTCTCCACCAATCCATGCCCAAAAGTGTCCATGACAAGTAAGTAAAATTACTCAACTTGTTACACTGAAATTTGTCACCATGACTATCTGCAGTTTATATGGCCCCATCAATAGCCATATTGTCCTCCTTGTCAAGCCCCATACCTCTGCTCTCATGTCAAACTTCAAAAAGAGAAAGTCACTAAAAACATGTTTATCATCTGGGTCGCAGGCTCTCTACCTTGCCTGCGTGTACGCACTCCAAACACAATGTACCTGCGTACTTGTATGCTCTGTAAGCCAAAGGTTGGGTGCATACCCCTGTAAAGGTCAAAAGACACGAGTTTCATCTTTAAAAAGTTACTTGTGGTCACTTCTAGAGCCTTCTAGAAGAGTTTTTGACGTGTATGGAGCGCCTCCAGATGGTTCATGCATCCCTATGATAGAGGAACTTATCCCATCAAGAGTGGAGCTACCCCATCCAAAAGAGGGAGTATCCCATTGATGTTGGACCTGAATAACTTCCTCTAGAACACTATAAATACAGGCATTGGGCCAAAGGAGGGGAGGTTGAAAAAGCTGAACCTATAGGGTAAATGCTGCTGGAATTAGGACTTCCATTTGTTGACTTGTGACGAGAGATCACTATCCTTCCTTGTTGCCATAGTGGGAGTGGGTGAGCTTGTCAAAGTAGAGGAAATCTCTTGCTGGACCCTGGGAGGAGCTTGCACAACACCAAGGCTCAGGTTGTAATGGTTTCTTTGATTATTTAATACAAATAAGTCCATTCTTCTCAATGATTTGTTAATGAATTATTTCATGTATTCCTTGGTCAATATGATAGATATGCTTTGTTTTATGATGAATATTCAGATGCTATGTAATCGTTTGCTTTGTTAGTGTATGCAAGTCTGAAAGTGAAGGAGGAGCTCATCTGGATCAGCAAGGCTGGACTGCTACAACAAGCGTTGGACCTAAGGTAAGATCGAAAACATTTGAATTCTCGTAGAATGATGTATATCTAGAGAAGAATAGCTCTTGTTTGGTTTGTTTGTCATTAGAGAGTCTTAGACTCCTAGGAAGGTTGGATTTGTCCGCAAATATAACTCATTCCGTGTGACAAATTGGCGACTCTAAGGAGGAGTGGTAATAGCTTAGGGTTGAGTTAGTTTTTATTTTTCTTGATTTTGAGAGAAGTACGCACCCTCTGAGTTAAGTACAGTGCGTACTAGTACGCACTTTTGCTTTGTACACAGAGCGTGGCCGCACCTGTTCCAACAGGCTGCCTGCGTACCCCTGTCAAAAGTTGAGAAAATTTCAATTTTTTCCATTTTGCCTCTTAGATTTTGTTTATAGTTTATTTATTGCTGCCCAGATCTACTGGTTACCTGTCAGAAGCTTTCATCTTGGTTTAATTCCATTGGCATTCCTGTTTAAGCTTTTATCAATTGGGTGTTTTGAGTCTCTTATTTGAGAAATTATAAATTTGATTTCCTTTGGTCATTACTTGGAGGTTTGTCTCAGTCTTTTCACAATTTTGCATCTTTTTGCTCTTGTTTTTGCAAAAAATTTTCCCCCTCATTCGCCGGGGGGGGGGCTAAATTGTGTATGAGTGTTAATCACCTTTGAGTGTTTTTATTTTTTGATCTTTGGAACTCTCACCCAATTTTCTCGACCTGCACTTGATTGGTTCTTAGATTACATTAGAATCATCTTGTGTTTGAGAATTCTCGTGCATAGATCACATTTGCATAATTAGAATTCTCCTTTTCGGAATATGAATGAAAAATGTGCATAGATTACATTTGCATACTTTTCGAGTGAATTGTGCGTAGATTACAATTGCATAGTTTACATTCTGAAAAATCAATCGTAGATTTAGATCATTTTTCTTTGATTTGAATTTACATAAAAATAAAAATAAAAATAAAAGTTTTGAAATTGATTTGCATTAGTTTATCTTAATGAAATTAGTGCATTAGAGAATTTGTTATATTTTCTCTTAGTGATCAATTTTTTGCATTGTTGGACGTGAATGGAAACTCTATCCTTACTTTAGTTAGGATTCATCGAATTGAAAAGATTACATTATCATATTCAATTGCATTCAATTGAGTCGGGTCATAACACCATTGGTTTCATATCCATTTACCCATTTGCGTAATAACAACCTTAATAACACAGCGCTTAATTAAAATTCATCTAGTAATTTTTACATTTCTAGGGCTCTGAAGCACCAATATAGATCAGGCTAGTGTCTTGGAGTAGGAGAGTAATTAACTCTCAAAGACAGTAAAACCAAACAAGTAGATCATCTTGTGGTAGGATAAATCCAACTGTTACATTTATACTCTGGGAAAGCTCCTCTTAAAGGATAAGCACGAGCTCGTGTCTGAACCAGTGAGGGGATCAATCCTCCCTCGTTGGTAACGACGCCAGACACGCACGTATTACAAACGGTAAACCTCGGATTACTGTTGAGGAGCCAGGGGTCACTTATCGGTAAACCTTGGATTGCTGTCAAGGAGCCGGTAAGGGGATTGAGCTTGATACTCTGCCCTTGCGTGCTGTCGGAGTGTAGACTGTTCCCCCAGGTGTATTTGTTGCTGTTGGTGACCTTAGTGACCATTATCTTAGGATTCTACCCAAGGTGATGGTGGAGGGAAGATCCCACTTTACCTGGAGCAGACGTCGGCTAGACTCACTTGGATTTTCTGGGGGGTTCACTTCACTCGAGATGGTTAAAGTGGAGGAACTTGGTCCAATCTATTCATTAAGTAGGTTGTCAGGGTAACTGTTCCACCCGCTATTTCTGTACTGAATCCTACGAGGTTGGATTTCATCACCAACTAGTGTTTTTGGTCCAGAAGCTTACTGTTTGTATTTGGTTTGACGCCCTAGATTCTTTAGGCGTATGTTTCAAATTTGATTGGTTCTTTAGTGACTTTAGGTGGTTTGCTTTGACATTTTTCTTTGTTTTCATGTGTAGTAGTTAAAAGTTTTTAGCTGTGGCTGAATCACTGAGACGGTCCCGTAGACTTCAGGGCGAGTCTCCTGAAGTTGTTACCGTGGCTGATTTGTTGAGGCGATCCCGTAGATTGCGGGGTGAACCTCCTGAAGAGGTTCTAGATCATTATGAAGGTTTGAAAATCCTTGTAACTCCTCCTAATGGCAGTAGAGTAAGTCCACCTGAAGAAGGAGAGTCTTCATTGTAGTCCATCCAAATTACCAAAATCTAGAAACATGTTATAATCCTGAAGCTGTTGCGGTTTGTGAGCTTACTAGTAGTGTTTCATCTACTAGTGATATAGGCGAAGAACCTCAAATATTTGAACCTGTTACTTCGACTTCTAGTGTTCCTGATTCACCTAGAGTAGAACGAGTCATCACCGAAAATCTTCCTTCTGGTTTGATTTCTATTGAAGAGCTTGCTCCAGAAGAAGAAATAGGCGCTTCTTACCTTGAAGATCTACCTGCTCTTGATCTAAGA
>APFE030222889.1:722-25087 GCA_000404065.3 Pinus taeda
CCCATTTGCAACTAACTGTGGTTCCATTATTAATTGAGGATTAACCACTTACAATTATTAATATGGGCTTTATTGACTCTTGACTATGACGTGGTCCCATTACATAGATAAGGGGGTTAGGGTGGGACCCTAACACCATTGCTCCTCTTTCAATGAACACTTTATAATGCATGCAACAATCTATGCCATGAAGCACAAAATTGTCCACTGAAGCCAAGAGAGAGATTCCGAAGAAAGAAGGTTGAAGAATCTACCCTTGACAAATGTGGTCTAGTTATGTATGCTCATAACAATGAAATTTAGTGGTTTTTAGATAGTGGATGTTCTAGGCACATGATAGGTGACCAGAAAAAATTCATCTCATTAATCAATAAAATGATGGAAATTTTGTTGAAAATGCAACAAGAAAATCTAGTTCTGACTTTGTCGTGGTCAAACTAGATTAAAATTCAAAGTTCTATTTCAGCATAATACTTGGAGGTGGTTAAATAAGGTGACATGGCACTTGTCACTTAGTTAACTCAATAAATTCAATTTGGGGAAGCTTGAGTTGAATTATACATGAATGATTGCTAATTTGTAGTAATCCATTTCAGTTAATTTGAGTTATTGTTAGTTTAACTAGTTCTAACTATCAGAAGAAATAATGGAGGTTAAGTTATGGAAATGGAACTTCAACTTCACTTAGTGATCAACCAATTAACTGAACAAATCAACCCCAAATAATTATTTCATGTAGAGAATTCAAGTTACTTAGTTGAGATGGAGATTCCAAGGCAATGTATTATCTATTGTAGCATATTCCCATGTGTACAGGTAGTGCATGCAGTCAGAGATTGACCTAAGGCTATTGCAATATTCCTTGGTGTGAAATTCCTTAAAAATAGGGGCAATTTCCCAAGGGAACAACACAAGGAAATAGGAGCTTGGGAAGGCTTGAATTTGGCTAAGTGTTGGGGCAGGTTCAATCAGTCACGCAAGGGGATAGACTATACACTTGCATGGTGTTATTAGGCTTGAGAAAACATTATATTTCTTCTCTATTCTATGATTAATGCAATATAGATAGTAAGGGTTTTTTAGCAGTTTTTGTCCCATAGATAAATATTTTTGCATTGGTGATGTTTCCTTTTGAATGTCTATGATTCTTGTTTTAGATGGTGAATTAACCTCCACAGACTAGTAGATTAGCTTCAAGTCTTGTGATTTAGCAAATTTCATGAGAAATATTGAATCTACACATTCATTTCTACATGGCATTGGATCTAGAATAACTGTACAATAGAGATTTCAAAGTTGTCATTGCAGGAGTGTTATAGACATATTTGGGCACTGCAACCCCAATATTATATGTCCATAAACCAAGGGCTTCTAAGTCCCTAAAAGTGTTGTTTCATACTGGTCAGCTGATTACATCATCTCCCAGAAGTTTTCCATTAAAAACTGCTCAGAACTGGTCGAAACTGGACCATCTCACATGCTCCATGGTCAAAGTGTGATGCATCCCACCTAATGCACATAGGGGGTGCGATGTATACTGAATAACCCTTCTATGGGGTGTGATGGGCAAGAGTAGACAAATGGCAGAGACAATTTGCAAGGTGGATGATCATGGAATCTTCCAGAAACTTCTCCTGTGACACTTACCTCTCTGAATTTTCCCAGGGATGAGTAAGAGATCATGAAATCTCCAAGTGGAACTGAGAACTATCAAAGAAATGACACTAATAAAAAACCCAAGAGTTGACTCACCCACCTGCAAACAACTATATATGGATCCCTCATCCTAGAGATCCAAAGGCTGGAATTTTTCATCTTGTAAGGAAGTGTTGTTGGTTTCTCTATGCAACATTATTGGGTGATCTAAGCTTTTCATGAGGTTAAGAGGGCTTTCATGCTAGGAGGATGGCGCTGGGTTAGATCAATGGGTTGTAATCCTCTCTTCTACTACTTCTATTAATAAAGCTATTTGAGTTTTCCTCCATATTATTGTATATCTGAGTTGATATATGCATTTGTATGGTCAATATATATCTAATCCTATATTGTTTATGATTGTAGATCTCTATGCTTTGATGGTATTACGCTGCTTTGACTCTACAGGTTTTGTTTGAAGCGGGACAAGCGAGGAAGGAGCAACAAAGATCTGTCAAAGGGGAGAGGAAACAAGAAAGGAGCCAAGTGAAAGACTGAGGTTGGTACTCTCTACTTCTCTCTCATCTACTTCTCATAAAGGAAAATAAAAGTGACTTTAGTTTGTTTGTTTCTAAGATAGCTACCCGTCTCAGTGGGACTAGCAGCTCTGAATGGACACTAGTTTTCCCGATAACAAAATGGCGACTTCATTGGGGAGCGAATAGCTTGTTTGATTGTTCCTAGTTTGTTTACTTTATAATCTACAGATGGAGCCTGAAGTTATGCCAGCTAGCCTTCGAATTGCTTTTGCTATGCAACTGCAAAGTAGATAAACCATGCTTCAGTCAATCTCCGGGTTAGTTTATGAATTAAACATCTAACTTGAAAACATCCTAAGTTCCCTGGCAGTGGCTCAAGTAACCTCATTAGATCAGCCCCTATGTTTTGTATCTACTAACTATCATTAGCTCAACCTAAATCCCTGAACTAAGCTGCAAACTGTGACGAAAAACCAAGTTAAAGTCTTGTCCATGGACCATCGCACTGTCTCCTTTTGACAGTCTGGATGCGTCACACCTCCCGTGTGTTGTAGGTGAGATGCATCCTTGTTTCGCTGTGTTACAGGTGCGATGATCAGATAAGACTGTTTGTGCCTCCAGATTTTGGTTGTTCTTCATTCTCTTCAGCTTTATTCAGGAGTTTTGTTGTCTATGATTAATATACCACTGTTGAAACTCCCTTCCTTTGCATTATTTAGCCTCCATTGTAAAAAGAATTATGAATGTTTTAATGTCTTTTTCGCCATTTACAGTTCTCCTTTACAAGAAATATCTTAATTGAACTATCATCTCTTGATTTGGAAGTGTCGCAAGTGTCATTTTCAGTCAAAGAAAAGAATCCTACTCTTTTTTATGGTTGATTAAACTGTTACTCTTGTATTTGATTTGAATTAATAGTATTTCAAGTGTCGAAAGTAGTTTTCAAATTGAAGTTGAAAGTGTCTCTTTTAGCCTTCCTTTCATTTTTTAAATTCGAAATTGCAAAGTGTCGTCTTAGCCTTCCTTTTGTTTTTGAATTCAAAATTGCAAGGTAGTCTTCCTTTCGTTTTTTGAATTCAAAATCGAAAAGTATCATCTTAGTCTTCCTTTTGTTTTTTGAATTTGAAATCGCAAAGTGTCGTCTTCGTCTTCCTTTTGTCTTTTGAAGAGAAAATTGTCAGTACTATCACTTTGAGAGAAAAGATAGTTTAGATTTGTACCTAGCATTCTTTTTGTGACTCACACATTAAGAAAGTAGAAAACAAATACATGCATGTGCATTTGCATTTAGACTGCTTGTTGATTTTGATTTAGGACAGTGCATCTAGTGTGTGCTCTCTACTCTATGTTGAAAGAATTTCGCTTCTCTTTCCTTAGTAGCTAGGATTTTCATTGCAAAAAGAAGAGTAAACGATTGTTTATCATCTTAGATTGCATATTTAGGAATTGTACATCTACATCACATGGTGAACCTTAAAGGAAAACTTCTTAAGAAAGGTCAACTGTAAAATAAATTCATTGAACATAAAAACGCTTTGGAACCTAATGCACAACATTTAGAAGTCTAGGCTAGAGACATATTCTGGTGTCATAAAGCCTGGTAACTATCGCTTTCATCGTAAGTTGGATGATTCCTCCTCTTTGAGATGCCAAGTGCCATTACAGACTTGTGCTCCCACGTACCGTCGAGTATATATTGGGAGACCACAACATGCTATATCCTTTATCCTTAGAAAGCCGTGTCTGCCACCCTATCGATTGCAATGCACTAAACATAGCGTTCCGGAAGATTGACTACCGTACCATAAAAAGTATTTTGTAGTTTTGCGATTGGTTTGGTAATCCCTTTGTCTAGATTTCTAGAGTAGTCACTTTCGTTCCTTTTTAGACTCCTTAAAAGAAAAGGTCCATCTGAGCACTTGTCACTTCAAGCTCATTGAAAATCGAAGGCAACTAGAGTCATCTTTAGCTTTTTCTTGACTCTTAAAAATTGAAAAAGCAAGTTGTGTCAAAGCGTCTAAAATTCATTTAATTCGGAATCACATTTTCCCTTTTTTATTTTGAGTTGATCAAGTAATCCACAATTGTGGAATAAAGTCAATTGAAACCCCGTCGTTCACAGATACTAACGATTCAACCGTCTTTGACTCCAGAAACGAAACCATTCTGGGCCAAGCGATCTCGTTTAACTGGGTCAAAGTCTCCTAATTTGTTTGAAACTTGTGTTTCAACATCCTCAGAGACTCCAGTTACTCCAACCATTTCTGGTATCCCTACCTCTACAGAAGAAGTTTCGTAGTCACAAGAGGACATTAGAACTGATCCTAGTGTAATGGTAAACACTTCTATTCCTAAACCGACTCCATTTAGGGCTGATTCGGAAGGTGTCACCCCTCCAACATCTATCACTGTGGAGTATACACCTTCTTCGGCACCAGAAATATTTTACGGACCCGACAGTCTACCTCTTCCACCTGTATTGGTTGCTATAGAAGAGATTACGAAGGATCTTCCATCCAATATCCCATTACATTTTGGAACTGGGATCCATCTATATCCTTCTACGGTAGAAGTTAATCATCCTTCATCGCAAGTTCCTGTAGAATCGCTAGGAAATATTTTGGATAGACTCGATATGTCTGAACAACCATCGACATCTAGGACTATGTCATTTGATATAGTGGCAGCAGAGCCTCCTGTCGCCACTCCAATGATGTTCGCTAGTATACCATCTGTCCCAACTAGGTCTCAACTGCTAAAGGAAGTCCACCTAGGGACTATTTAGACAATATGGTCTGTTCCCATTTGTTCGTCTGGAATAATATCTGGAATTTCTTATGTTGAGTCTCAACAAATTGATCCTTCGCAATAGTATCAATTTGGGCAGTCCGGTCTCCAAAGGCCAATATTTCCTTTCAGCACTGGATCGCTACCGTATGGGGGGTAGAATGCCCTTTCATTGTTCCCTCCGGGAGAACAACCATATGAGAGTTCACAACAGAATTCGGGTCAAGCTAGAATCGCATCTAGTAGTTTGGTGCCAATACTGCCTCAACAACCAAGGGTTGTATACTCAATGCAACAAAGTCTACCTGTGTTGAATATCCCCACTACACCGGCTATTGTGATGGTGTCGCAAGTACAAGCGTTGCATGTTGTATGCCAACCTCAAGTTTCTCAGGTCGTAATACAATAGCCCCTTGCCTCCACGATAGAACCAAAATTGCCGATTAGTGGCTCCTTAACTGGAGTGACTCAGGCTCAAATGGGTACTATTACCCCTCATCTTAGTCAGACAGCCAATATTGGACAACAACAAATGGCTTCACAACCATGGCTGGTACAATATCAACAACGACAATTGCAACAAGCTTACCAAGGACCTGAGCAACAAAGCTTTTTGAGTAATGGGCAGTCGTATATTCAAAACGGTCAACATCAATCATATCATAATGGTTATACCCATCAACCTTATCAAAGTTATCAACATAAAATACATTATGCTAGTATGCAAAGACCCACTACTTAGGGGATCACATCTTATCCTAGGTATGCTTCGCCGAACGTGAATCAGCAGTTGCCCTTCATGGCGACTTTAGAGTTACCAGATCTAAAGTGGCTAACAAACGATCCAATTGCTTATGCTCCTTGGTGGCCTGTGATTCCTCATAAACTTTTGTCAAATATTCCTAAATTCAATGGAAATCCGGGTGAATATCTGTCGAACCATGTGATGACCTTTCATCTGTGGTGTTCGTCCAACACTCTTAATGATGATTCGATTAGGCTTCGCCTTTTTCATTGAACGTTAACTGGTTTAGCAGCAAAATGGTACATCAAATTTCCTAGAGCTTCATTTGATAACTTCAGCGTCCTTGCCACCACCTTTTAAACCCATTTTCAGTTACCAATAAGGTACGAAACACGAACAGAGCTTCTTACCAATTTCAAGCAGACGACAGCCACTCACATATCTGATCATATTCATGAGTGGCGACGTCATTCTAGAATGGTAAGAACATATGTCCCTAATCAGTTTCTAGTTGAATGGTTTATTAAGTCATTGTTACATTCTATTACAGAAGATGTGGCTAAGGGAGGAGTCATCACTGAAGAGCAAGTCATTGCTCGTGTGCAATATCTAGACTTGATCTATACTCAGTCTGGCATGCTCTACGCCAAAATACTTGATGCTCCTAGACCAGATTTTTTCGTTCCTCCTCCTAAATCAAACAAAGACTCTCATGCCAGCGATGGCGTGATAGGTACAACAAGCATGAAAACCGCAAAGGCTACATCTAAGAAAGCTCGCACGGTTTTTGGTTAAAATGAAAATGAAGAACTTCTTGCCTCGAAGGTTAATGCCGTGTCGACTGACAAGGGCAAAGAACCGAAGCAACCAGGGGGCAAGAAGAAAGGGAAAAGAGAAAAGAAGAAGCAGGATGAGTCGTCTCCTGAAAAATCTTCTGCAAACCCTTATGGGCAAAGGAAACCTCCTTCGAGGTGTCAGATATGCGATGAGGATCATTGGATGAGAGATTGTCCACATGAGATTAAGAAGTTCTTCACAAACTCAAAAAATTCAGCGGTATTGACTGATCCGTTTCCATACCCAGAAACCAATCTAGTTACTAGTGACAATGCTTGCCCATCCCAAGTGCTTATGTTGTCCATTTCGAAACAGCAAAATGATGCTTTGATATCGACAAGGAATAAATATTACGGGAATCCACAACTGTCGAACAACAAGGCTACTGATCAAGCTAGTAGTTTGACAACAACTTCGACTGAAGTTGTGCCACCCATCATTCCTGAGCTAACGATAAAGCCACCAAAGGGAGTAGTACAAAAATCGACATTTAATCCTCGTGCCAGAGTAGCACATAATTATAATATAGTAGAGGACCTGGCCCAATCACCGTCTGCTATGTCAACACTTGAGGTACTACAAAATTGCCCCTCCCAAAAACAGGCTCTATTATCAGCAATAGGTGGGATTGACCCAGTGGATTCCAATCTCGTGGCATTTAATCATAAAGGATATGAACCTCAATTACCAACTCAACTCGCTTTCCTCATCCAAGTGAAAGCCCTCAGCAAAATTGCTCATCGAACAATAATTGATGAGGGGGAATCTACATGTATTATGTCAATGAGTTGCTAGAAAACTTTAGGATCACCACCCTTGTCGCGATCATCAACGACGTTAAAAGCATTTGATGGATGGCCATACACATCATACGAGATTTTAAGCAACTTGGAAGTTGAGCTGGGGGGAAAAACAATAGAAATTGATGTCGGAGTTATCGATGGAAACCTCAATTACAATATCCTACTGGGAAGGCCCTGGATTTATGTTATGGCTGTTGTTGTGTCGACATACTTTAGAAAGATTGCAATTCCTTTTCAAGGAGGAATTACAATCGTCGACCAACAAACCTTTCTCCCCAATAGTTCACAAGTTACGGGAAGCATTTCGATGATCCATGAAAGCTCTCAATCGCTTCCAAATATCGGATTAGACCTGCTAAAAGACCCTACATTTATGGGAACATTTTCCCTACCACCTCCAAACAATTTGGCGGAAGTGGCCACAGTGGGAACCTGCAATATGGTATCTTCTATTCAGAAGATGTTTGAACACGATGTTAGCATGGATGATAACTATGTATTGCCTCAAGGCCCCATACAAATATTTTCGTAATCAATGTTCTTGGCATGGGTGGAAAACCCAAAGCAATGCTCATCGAGCGTTTGGGTAGATAGGTCTAAGGAATATGGTACCTCTTTAGATCCTTGGTCGCATGTACATTATACAGACGAGGGAATCGTTTAGTCAATGATGATAGAGGGGGCACCATGGGAAGATTACTACCATCGTTCCCATCTTCCAGATTACCACAAAGATTATTCCAGCAACCTTAATCATCCTTCAGTTTTTGATTTTCTATCAAATATTGTAAATACGGTGGATTATGAGGATAGTTATTTTACTGTGTCAACCTCATTAAAAAATGAAACAACTCCCTTTCCAAATCAAGTCTTTGATTACGATCTTGTAGACTCCAAGTCGAGTCTTTCAAAGATCTCGAAGGTAAACCTTCATTCCAACCACCTTGTTGAATGCAATTAAGCTTGGGGGGCATGCATCTCGATTTGCGTCACTATGATAGGGGCATTCGAACGTATAACAAGCAGAGTTTTTCGTTTCAAGTTTGTGTAAACATGAAACCGAACCTGAGCATATGTTATCGCATGGTTCAAGCGCATTAAAAAATGAACTAGGCCATGAGTAGTGTTACCAGATGATTCAAGCTCATTAAAAAATAAACCCTCCACGAGCAGTTTTACGCGAAGTTCAAGCTCGTTAAAAAATAAACCTAGCAACGAGCAGTTTTACGTGAAGTTCAAGCTCGTTAAAAAATAAACCTAGCAATGAGCATATGTTCCAGCAGAGTTTAAGCTCATTAAAAAATGAACCCACCTTCGGTAAACAACCATTGTGATCACACAATTATCATCTTTTGAGCCTTGGTCGTGTTCTTACCATCACCTCCACTCTTTTTTAGCCAATCATATGCCTCCATTTAATTGTTTATCCCTTTTGAGGAATAGTTGCGACGAGTGATCCTATTAGCCACCTTCTTTACACTGCCATGATTGAAAAGTTCCAAACCTTACATAGAACCAGCTACTATCCGAAAACATCACTCATTCCTCAAAAAAACGAGTCTCCTTTAAGCTCTTTTCATCTGACTCGTAAAATATGAAAAGATTGCCAAGCAATTGGCCTCTCTAGCTCATTAAAGTGATTGGAAGTGCTATCCCTCCTCTAGATTTTAATTTTTTTGGAGCTGAGGGATCATTACACAAAAAGATCGAGTGCTTGTCTTGTTCCGCTCGTTAAAACTATCAAAAAGTCATCCCTTTTGTATTATTTTATACTTTTTCGGACTTAAGGGTTTATATTACGAAAAAGGATTACTGGATTTTCCTTTCCAACTCTCTAAAATTGAAAAGGACCAAGTTTTCTTTGTCGTTAAACTTGTTGAAACAATAGCGACAAACTTGTCCATGCACACAAGAACAAGTTTCACTGTTGCTAGGCTCGTTAAAACATAGCGACGGGTTTTCCTGAAGGGAAAGTTATAGAACAAGCATATGTTATCCTCCTCAAGATTGACAAAAATAAAGAGGTACTAGTCAAAATCCTCTAGGGAAAAATTGGGAAGAAAACCTGAAGAAACTTTATTGGTAGCAAGTCACTCTTGAACATGACACTTTCATTCAATCGCCATGATTGAGTCGGGTTGGGTTATTTCATTCACTAGTCATATAACCATTGGTCCACCGTACCATCCATTTTTGGGGTTAACACTACCAATCCATTTCAGTGTCGCCAATATGTTCAAGAGAAGTCGCTCAGAGAATTCACCAACCCAGCTTGTGTCTCATCCGTTGCTATACCTTCATGCTTCATTCTTTCATGACCGCCACCCTGAACCATGTATCTTCAGATCATTTTCACCTCCACAAAATCATTTGCTCCATTTCGTGTCATAGATGTGGAATTCATTATGGCCCTCCTAGGACGGGTCACTTCTTGTTGACATCATCTCATTATCCAAGAAGTTGACTAAGGAACAACCCTTTCATTACTTTGAAGCTTGCATGCCTCAATGGCAATTTTCTCACTTCCAGTGACAGGTTTACATCAATGGCCTTCGACTGAAAGATTTTGCGTGGTGTTCAACGTCAAGTCCAATTTTCACACCACGTAAATTGTATTGCAGTACCTTGAGGATCATTATCATTATCAGTGATTCCTCTCATGCCTGTTAACAACTTACATCATTTTCTAGTAATCAGGCAATGTCTTTCCATGTTCGACATCAAAACATCTTTTTCACATGGATTGACATGTACTTCGGGCAAATATTGAACGAGTTTTGAAGGCCTCGGATCTAGTTTCATCGATCTGGGCTGTGATATATTCAGGAAAAATAAAGACATCAAATGTACATCATTACTGCACAGATAATCATCCACGCCAAAGGATGATGGCTCTGCCATAATCATTAGTCTGCCATACAGACGGTTGTCTGTCCAATGTACATGAAAATGAATTTATAAAGTTGAGCATGGGAATGCCGACCTCAACTAGATCATGAAAACGTTATGAAGATAATGTATTGTATTGTATCTTATTACAGGTCACCTTCCAGTTCGAAAACCCTCGGATCCTCATGAGAAAGCATTTCACCCGACATCAAAAGATTTACAACCTCATGCTTTAGGGGGCAACTGTTATAGACATATTTGGGCACTGCAACCCCAATCTTATATGTCCGTAAACCAAGGGCTTCTAAGTCCCTAAAAGTGTTGTTTCATACCCTAAAGGAACAAGGTCAGCTGATTACTTCATCTCCCAGAAGTTCTCCATGAAACAATGCTCAGAACTGGTCAAAACTAGAACATCTCACCTGCTCCATGGTTAAAGTGTGATGCATCCCACCTAATTCACACGTGGGGTGTGATGCATACTGAAAAGCCCTTCTATGTGGTGCGATGGGCGAGAGTAGACAAATGGAAAAGACAGTTTGCAAGGTGGATGATCATGGAATCTTCCAGAAACTTCTCTTGTGACACTTGCCTCTCTGAATTTGCCCAGGGATCAGTAATAGATCATGAAATCTCCAAGTGGAACTGAGAACTATCAGATAAATGACACTAATCAAAAATCCAAAAGCTAACTCACCCACCTGCAAACCTCTATATATGGATCCCTCATCCTAGAGATCCGAAGTCTGTAATTTTGCATGTTGTAAGGAAGTGTTGTTGGTTTCTCTCTGCAACATTGTTGGGTGATCTAAGCTTTTCATGAGGTGAAGAGGGCTTTCATTCTGGGAGGATGGCGTTGGGCCAGATCAATGGGTTGTAATCCTCTCTTCTAATACTTCTATTAATAAATCTATTTGAGTTTTCCTCCATATTCTTGTATATCTGAGTTGATATATGCATTTGTATGGTCAATATATGTCTAATCCTATATTTTTTATGATTGTATATCTCTATTCTTTGATGGTATTATGCTGCTTTGACTCTACAGGTGTTCTTTGAAGTGGGACAAGCGAGGAAGGAGCGACAAAGATCTGTTAAAGGGGAGAGGAAACAAGCAAGGAGCCAAGTGAAAGACTGAGGTTGGTACTCTCTGCTTCTCTCTCATCTACTTCTCATAAAGGAAAATGCAAGTGACTTTAGTTTGTTTGTTTCTAAGATAGCTACTCGTCTTAGTGGGATTAATAACTTTGAATGGACACTAGTTTGCCCGATAACAAGGAGGTTCAAATTTGAAGATCAGTGTTGAAATTTTTCTTCAGGACTAAGAAGATGGATTTCAATGGACTAAGGCTCGATTATGTTCTTGAGGGAAGCTTGAATGATGTTGCATGGAAGGACCACATGGAGGCAATACTAGAGGATAATGGGCTTAAGGAATTCATTGATAATGATATTATGAAACTAGCAGCATCTGATGCAAGGGATCCAACAAAATGGAAGAAGTGTGTTGCTAAGGAGAGTAGTATCATATTGGAGGGAGTACGAGACCATATTGTCTCTAATATACATGGGAAATAGACTCTATATGCATTGTGAAAAGTGCTGACATATTTGTTCTAGAATATTATTGACCATAGGAAATTGGCACTCAAGAAAAAGCATCGAAATATTAACATGCAGAGGAACGAGACCATTCCACAGTACCTGAGTAGGTCCACACATTATCGTTATGAACTTGGTCAAGTTGGTGTTACTGTAGCAGAGGATGATTTGGTGATCCTATCCCTTCTAGGCCTTTCGGAGAGTTGGTAAAACTACCAATATTCGATGAATGGGAGGGAGAAACTACCAAATTGGGAGCACTTGTGGTCTGATTTGGTGTAGGAGGAGATAAGGCAGAACACTAGAGATGGGACCTCATCCAAGGGTGAGGATGAGGATAACTATGCCAAGGATGGAAAGGCAAAGAAAGGAAAACAGAATATATCCCAATCGAAAGCAAATTCAAGTCAAGGTGGAAAGAAGAAATACTCTCCAAAAATAAAGTGCTTTCACTGTCATGAATTCATGCACTATGCAATGAAGTGTCAACACAAGAAGGAAAAAAAGAATACCTTAGGAGGAGTAGTGGGTGAAGCCTTGGCTTCACAGTTTGAGATTGATTTTACCCTCATTGCATTCATGGTAAGCATAATGATGGGTAGTGTGTGGTATCTGAATAGTGGTGCCTTGTTCCACATGACGGGGAACAAAGAATATTTTAGTGACTTGGAGGAGAAGGATCTACAGATGCACATCAAGATGGGAGATGATGGAAGGTACAAAGTGACCAGTATTGGTACAATTACTTTTCAGAGGGAGTTTGGCTCCCCTCTGAGGCTCAAGGATGTGATTTTTGTATCGGGTTTGAATAAGAATCTAGTTCCCATAGATTTGTTTCAAGATCGTGGTGACAATGTGATATTAAGCAAAGGAAATGATTTTCTTAGACACGTCGCCATGGGACAAGTGAAGAAAATCAGGGTTTGAGTGAAGAACCTCTACAAATTAGATGTGGAAGATTATGCATCATTAAGCACAAAAGCAGAGAAGGTGTAGAGCCAAGATGTCGACGAATTATGGCATAGAAGACTTAGCCATTTGCATCATGGATCTTTGAAGATCATGCAACAGATTTCTACAGGCCTCCCCAAAGGAGAACTAGAGCAATGAGATACATGCAAAGGGTGTATGGTGGGGAAGTACAAAAAATCCACCTTCAATGATCGGGACAACAAGGCACATGCAACCCTTGAAATGATACATTCTAATGTGTATGGAGCTTTCTCGACAACCTCCACTACCAAGCATAGGTATTATGTTATATTTGTACATGATTTCTCATGGAAGAGTTGGATCTATTTCATGTAGAAGAAAGAATATACATTATCCAAATTTGTTGAATATAAATCACTTGTTGAGAAAGAAATTGGAAAGAAAGTGAAGGCTCTCAGGAGTGATAACAGAGGTGAGTATGTGTCCAATAAGTTTAAAAATTTCTACGTAAAGGAAGGCATTCGACGAGAGTTAAAAACACCCCATAACCCGCAACATAATGGGGTGGCTAAGAGGAAGAACAAAATTATTGTGGGCGAAACAAGGGCGATGTTAAATGACCAAGGCCTACCAATTCACTTGTGGGATAAAGCATGAAACATAATGGTCTATTTGCAGAACATGAGTCCTCACGGGGTTATTGGGATGAGTACACCAGAGGAAGCCTTTTCAAGGAAGAAATAAGATGTGTCACACTTCAGGATCTTTGGATCACCAGTTTGCCTCAAGAAGATGTAGAGTAGCCACAAGTAGAGGAGAAGAGAGTGGAGACATCCACTCAAGTATATACATCCAAAGAAGGAAGGAAGTGAACTAGGGAAGTTGACAACATATTTCATGATGCTATAGAGAATGTGGGAACACCCACATCACAACAAAGGCAAAGGAGGTCACTGGATTGGTACACTAGCTACATGGCTCTTATGAGTGAGCTTATAGATACTAAGCCATCCTCATTCGAGGAAGATGTAGAGAAACCAGTATGGGTTGATGTTATGATAGTGAAATGTGATTCCATCATCAGAAACAATGTTTGGGAAGTGGTCCCAAGACTAGCAGACAAATTAGAGGTTGGTTCGAGATGGCTTTACAAGGTAAAGCTTGTAGCAGATAGAAGCATAGAAAAATAGAAGGTAATATTTGTGGATAAGGGGTTCTCTTAGGTTGAGGGAATTAACTATGAGGAGACCTTTGCTTCAGTAGCAAGGAACTCATCGATGAGGTCAATTCTAACACTATTAATGTAGATGGAGTGGAAGATCCACTAAATGGATGTGAAGACAACATTCCTCAATAGAGTTATTGAGGGGGAGGTTTATATTGAGCATCCAGAGGGGTTTGATACCTTTGGTAGAGTCTCACATGTGTGAAAACTCAAGCGAACTTTGTATGGACTCAAGAAAGAACCCTGCGCTCGATACACCATGATCGACAACTATCTCACTAGGTTGGGCTTCACCAAAAGTGAAGTAGATGCAAACCTTTATCACATTATGGTCGATGGTAAATTATTGATTAATGTGTTATATGTCTATGATTTAATTTTAGCCAGTGATGAGAAGTTGATCAATTCTTGCAAAGAGGATTTTGCAAGCAAATTCGAGATGAAGAACATGGGACTCATGCATTACTTTATTAGTTTGGAAGTATGGCAAGGAGACGGGGAATTGTTTGCCTCTCAAGGAAAGTATACCAATGAGATACTGAAGAAGTTCCACATGGATAAGAGCAAACCCATGGATACTCCTCTAGCAGGAAACTAGAGGAAAGAGGATGCTACTTCAGGTGAAGTAGTTGAGGCTACCATTTATAGGAAGATTGTGGGTTCACTTATGTATTTGGTGAACACATGACCAGACATGTGTTATGTAGTTAACCAACTTAGTCAACAAATAGTTAAGCCAACCAAAATGTATTGGAAGGCAACAATGCATGTGTTGAGATACCTTAAAGGCACTACCCAGTTTGTTCTTTGGTACAAAAAAATAGAGGGAGTGAAGCTGCAAGGCTTCACAGATGTAGATTGGGCGGGGAGTCCATCAAAGAGGAAGAACACATTAGGGGGTTTTTTAGTGTTGGGTCAGCACCAATTTCTTGGTACAATAGGAAGCAGAGGTCTATGGAACTTAGCTCAGTATAAGCATACTACATGGCTGCAAGTCAAGCAACATGTGAGGAAATCTAGATGAGAAAGGTTCTTGTTGGGTTATTTGGTCAAATGAGGGATCCTACTGTAATTTAATGTGATAATCATAGTTGTATCAAAATCTCTGAGAATCCTATATTTCATGATCAATCCAAGAATATTGATATCTAGTATCACCATCTATGGGATCGTGTTCAAAGGAAGATTATGTTGTTGCAGTACATTTTGATAGAGGAATAAGATGCATATATTTTGAGAAAGGCTTTGTTAGGAGGAAAATTCGAGTTCCACAAGTGCAAGATAGGGGTTGTTTATAATACTTTTATTGCTAAGAGGGAGTGTTGAAAATGCAACAAGAAAATTTAGTTTTGACTTTTCCTTGGTCAAACTAAATTAAAATTTCTATTTCTATTTTAGTAGAATAGTTGGAGGTAGTTAACTGAGGCGGCATGACACTTGCCATTCAGTTAAATCATTAAATTATAGTTGGGGAAGCTTGAGTTCAATTCTACATGATTGATTGCTAATTTGTAGAAATATATTTTATTTAATTTGAGTTATCATTAGTTTAACTAGTTCTAACTGTCAAAAGAACTAGTGTAGGTCAAGTTGTGGAAGTGGAACTTCAACCACACTTGGTGATCAATCGGTTAAGTGATTAATTAGCCCAAAATAATTGTTGAATGTAGAGAATTCGAGATACCCAGTTGATATGGAGATTCTAAGGTAGTGTACTATCCGTTGTAGCATATTCCCATGTGTACGGGTGGTGCATGCAGTCAGATATTGACCTAAGGCTATTGCACAATCCCTTGGTGTGAAATTCCTAAAAAATATGGGAAATTTCCCAAGGGAACATCACAAGGAAATAGGGGTTTGGGAAAGCTTGAAATTGGCTAGGTGTTGGGCCTTGTTTAGTTTGTTAAGGAAAGGGATAGACTATACACTTGCAGGGTGTACTTAGGCTTGAGCAAACATTGTATTTCTTCTCTATTCTCTAATTAATACAATATAGAGAATAAGGGGTTTTGAGTAGTTACTTTACCCCAGATAAATGTTTGTCCATGTGTGATGTTTCCTTTTGCATGTCTATGATTCTTGTTTAGATGGTGAATTAAATTTCGTAGATCAGTAGAGTAGCTTCAAGTCTTGTGATTTAACAAATTTCATGAGCAGTATTGAATCTACACATTAATTTCTACAAATGTGACCTTTGGAGATAACGAATTTGTTAAAATTGTTGGAACAAACAAAGCAAGTCTTAACAATGACAAGGCAAAAGCACAAAATATCCTATATGTTGAAGGCCTCAAGCATAATATTTTAAGTGTCATCCAAATGTGCGATCAAGGATATGATCTCATTTTCTGTGTCAAACACTGTGAAATAAGGAGATCATATTCAAGAAAACTAGTAGGAAAAGGAGTAAGAACAATGGAAAATGTATACATTGTCAGTGAAATTCAAGAAAAAATATGTTACATGAGTTAATTAAATGAAATCTAGCCATGGTACCAACTTTTGAGACATCTAAGCTTCGATAACTTGGTGAATATCAACAAAACTCATGTAGTAAGAGATATCCCCAAAATATAAAAACCAATAAATGTTATTTGAGTACCATGTCAACATGGAAAGAAAACTAGGACAATTTCAAGTCAAAGGAATATTCAACATCAATGCCTCCAAAGATTTTACATATAGATTTGTGTGGTCCAACCAAAACTCCAACCTTGCAAGGAAAAAAGTACCTTATTTTATTCATAGATGATTATACTAGAATGATTTGGGTATATTTCTTTAAATATAAGTCAAAGGAACTATATTTTAAAAAAAATTTCAAAGGAATGGTTTAAAATGAAAGTGAGTTGAAGATCAAAGTCGAAAATGTCATTTTGAGTGAAATACTTCAGATCTTTGCTGCATTTAGTTTTCCTTTTTGCATCTTTCACATTAAGGAGAGCGAAAACAAATACTTGCATTTGCATTTAACATTTTTTATTTGTGTACGACAATATAGCTAGGTAAATTGCATTAGATGTGCTCTTTGATCTTTGTTAAAGATCTTATTGCTCTATCCTTTAGTAGCTAAGGTTTTCATCATTCAAACTAAATCAAAAGTTTGTTTATCATGATAGTTGTATTTTAGGAATTTCGAACATACATCACATGGTGAACCTTCAAAGGCAAATTTTAAGCAAGATCAACTTAAAATGAACCTCAATTAACTTAACAACGCTTTGGAATTTAATGCAACACATCTAGAGGTCTAGGCTAGAGACATGTTCCGGCGTCGTTAAAACTAGTGCCTATCATTTTCATTGAATTTTGGGTGATTCCTCCTCCTTGTTACGACAAGTGCTAGCACAGATTGTGCTCCGCGTATCATCATGTATATATTGGGAGACTCCCTTAGGCTTAAATCCTTTATCCATAGGAAACCGAGTTTGTCGCCTTATCAATCGCAATGCATTGAACACATCATTCGGGAAGATTGGCTGACATACATAAGTCCTTGGTAATTTCTCTTTAATTTATCACTAAGGTGTATATTGGAGTTTTGTGATTGGTCTGATAAAAGTTTTTATCAAGATTGTCCAGAGTAGTCACTTTCATTCCTTTTCGACTCCTTAAAAGAAAAGGTCCATTTTAGCACTTTTCCTTTTAGGCTCATTAAAAATCAAAGGCAACTAGAGTCATCTTTAGCTTTTTGTCGACTCCTTAAAATTGAAAAAGAAAAGTTACATCTCAAGTGTCATTAAAATTAATTGACCATGAATAACATCCCTTTTCCTTAGTTGATCTTAGGTTGGAACATATGCCGTCAAATACAGAATCCACCGATCAGGGAAACCCCTTTCATGGAAATCCTATTCCTTTTCCCTCTTTCGGAAATATTGATGCTCCTTATATGGCTACAATGTCCCTTCGAAGATTTACCATTAGCCTACTAGTATGGCTGTTTTCAACCTCTTTGGTTCAAAATGTCATGATTTCTCCGCAATTGAGTATACCTCCAACTGGACAAAATCAACCTCTAGTTGATCCTGAAGTTGACCCTTTGCCTTCTTCCTCGTTTGTTTCTCCCTCCCCCTCTTCCTCTTCGCTTGGTGAAAGTATTGTTACTAGTAACCAGGTGGCTAAGAAGAAGAAAAAAGGGAAGAGGAAGAAGAAGAAGCTAATTCAGCAAGGGGGCAACCAAGAAAACATTGCTTTGAATGCAACATCTGATGAAAATCCGTCTGTTAAGCCTCACAAAGTTAAACATCCATGAATAATTTGTGTGGGAGACCATCTTCATTGAAATTGTCCTTACATTCCTTGGATCTTGGAAGAATGGTCTTCTCGTTCACACCATCCCGTGTGATCAACCTCTGGAGATCATATTGGTAACACACCATCAACTATTGATAGTAAATCTCATGGAAAAAAGGGAAAGGTCAAGTTTCTATGTAGGTTATGTGAAGGGAATCACCCCTTTCACCTTTGTCCCTATTTGGATGAAGCCAAAAGAGTCTTGGATAACCATCCTGATTCATCGCAGTGATTTCCATCTGGTTACAGGAAACTCTCCCTAAATCCTTCACTAGTTGATCAATCGATTGACCAAAATCAACCGTCGATCGAAACCACTCTCTCTGAAAGTGAATCCAATGAGTCTATACCCGACCCAAATCAACAGGTTGAAGCAAAAGTTGACCCGATTTCACCTTCAGTAAATCGTACCTTTCTCGAAGAAAGTGAATATGATACCATTCGAGTTCTTTTTGTTTCTTTAGATTCTAATGAGATTGGGGGAAATCCACCTATTCCATCAAGATAGGGGGAAAATCCTCCAATTCTCATAACTCAAGGGGTTAATTCTGCTATTTCTATAGTACCCCCTCTAAGTAGTCTAGTCACTTCCTTTGATTGGAATCAACTAACAGGATTCTGCCTTCCTTCTTACGTGCCTTTCCAGATCATAGTACAAGTTTGTAAAATGATTGTATCTAGCACTATTATAGATGAAGGGGCGTTAGTGAGTATCCTTTCCTCAACTTCTTGGCAAGCACTTGGTTTGCCACTGCTTGTGCCTGTTACACAGAATCTGTTGGGATTTAACAAAGGAACCAGTCAACCATTAGGGATCCTTCGTAAGTTACCTATCACTTTGGGAGGAAAAACCATTTATCTGAATGTGATGGTAGTCCCAGGACCTTTAGATTACAATTTACTTCTTGGGTGTGACTATGTTTATCGCATGGGAGCTATTGTTTCAACACTCTTTTGAGTGATTTGCTTCCCGCATGAAGGTAGGATTGTCACCGTTTACCAACTTTCATTTCCCGGTCCAAATATGGCTCCTGCTCAACCATCTTCCCTAAATGGTCCTTTTTTACCAATGGTATCATCCCCACCACGGGTTAGTTATGTAGCAACCTGTTCCATACTGACATCAACTGACGATCAATTCATTGATGTTGTACATCATTTACTGGGAGAATTGGAACTAGATATCTCTTTCATGATCACTTATGAGTTGTGATCTAGGGGTCTCAGGATGGTTCGTTGTCTTGTGTCAACCTTGTTAAGAAATGAAACAAGGGTATCCGAGGATAGTTCCTAGTCTTGTGTCAACCTCGTTAAAAAATGAAATCAAGGAATCCAAGGATAGTTCCTAGTCTTGTGTCAACCTCATTAAAAAATGAAACCAAGGAATCCAAGGAGAGTTCCTAGTCTTGTATCAACCTCATTAAAAAATGAAACCAAGGAATCCAAGGATGGTTCCTAGTCTTATGTCAACCTTGTTAAAAAATGAAACCAAGGAATCTAAGGATAGTTCATAGTCTTGTGTCAACCTCGTTAAAAAATGAAACCAAGGAGTCCGAGGATTGTTAGTTGTCTTGTGTCAAACTAGTTAAAAAATGAAACAAAGGTCTACAAGAAGAGTTCCTTGTCCTGTGTCAACCTCGTTAAAAAATGAAACAGCTCCCATGAGGATAATTCCTGGTCTTGTGTCAAACTCTTTAAAAAATGAAACAAGAGTGTATGAGGATAGTTCTTTTACTGTGTCAACCTCGTTAAAAAATGAAACAAGTCCAAGAGGAGAGTTCCTTGTCTTGTGTCAACCTAGTTAAAAAAAGAAACAAGGAGTTTGAGCAGAGTTCCTTGTCTTGTGTCAAGCTCATTTAAAAAATAAAATGAAACAAGGTGTTTCCCTTATGTTATTTGGTTGGTCTATCACACCATTCAACTTTGTGTATCTGGACAAAGCCAAAGAGGTGTTGGATAATGGTCCTTCTTCGTCACAGCGACTTCCATATGGCTACTATAAACTCTCCCTTTCATCAAGCTAAGAGCATACAAACCAACTCAAGCATAATTTTTTCGTTTCAAGCTTGTGTAAACATGAAACTGAATCCAAGCATAGTTCCCTATGGTTCAAGCTTGTCTAAAAATGAACCCATTTTCAATTTTTAACCCTTGTGATTGCCATTCTATCATCCTTTTGAGCCTTGGTTGTGTTCATCCCATCACCACCATCCCTTTGGCTGATCATATGCTTTCACTTGGTTGTTTTACCCTTTTTAGGGAACAGTTGCAATGAGTGGTCTTATTAGCTAGCCTCTTCACATAAATCAACATGTTTTGAGAAGTTCCAACATCACCGGAACTAGTTGCTATCCTAGACACCACTCGTTCCTCAAAATTAGAGTCCTCTTTATGCTCTTTTCAAACTCTCTAAACATGAAAATATAGTTGAGTGCTTGTCTCGTCCGAATCATTAAAGTATTGGAAATGACATCCCTCTTGTATTATTTTATCCCTTTTTGGACTTGAGGGATTACTTTATGAAAAAGAACTTATGGAGTTTCATTTTTGTCCCTTTTCAAACTCTCTAAACATGAAAAGAGCCGAGTTATCCTTGTCGTTAAACTCATTAAAATAATAGCGACAAACTTGTCCATCTAGATGAGACCGAGTTTCACTGTCACTAGACTCATTAAAACATTAAATAGCGGCAGGTTTTCTTGAAGGGTGAATTATAAAACAAGCATATGTTATCCTCCTCAAGCTTGACAAAAATAAAGAGGTATTGTTCAACAATGACGGGGGAAAAAGGGGAAAAAACTTGAAGAATTTATGGTAGCAAGTCGCTCTTGAACATGACACTTTCACTTCATCTCCATGATTGAGTTGGGTTGGGTTATTCCGTTCACCAGTCATCATACCATTGGTCTTTCATAACATCCATCTTTTGGAGTTAACGCTACCAATTCATCTTAGTGTCACTGACATGTTCAAGAGAATTCAGTCATCCAGTTAAAGTCTCATACACTGCAATACTTTTTTAACCTACATTTTTCATGACCGCCATTCCTAAACTTTGTGTTGTTAGTTCGTTTTCACCTTCAGTTATCATTTGCTTCATTTCGTGTCATATACGTGGGATACATCAAGGCCCTCCTATGATGGGTCGCTTCTTGTTGAAATCAACTCATTATCCAAGAAGTTGACTTAGAAACACTCTTTCAGTGCTTTGAAGCTTGCATACATTAATGGAAAGTTTCTCTCTTCTAGCGACAGGTTGGCATCAATGGCCTTCGACCGAATGATTTTGCGTGGTGTTTGACATCGAATCATCTATTCACGCCATGCAAAATATACTATAGTACATTGAGAATCATCATCATTATCGGTGATTTCTCTTGTGTCTGTTAACATCTCACATCATTGGCTGGTAATCAGGTGATGTATTTCCATGTTCGACCTCAAAACATCTCTTCACATGGATTGACTTGTACATCGAGTGAAGATTGAACGAGTTTGAAGATCTTGGATCTAGTTTCATCCATCCAGGCTGTGATATATTCAGGAATACAAAAACATCGAATGTACAAAGGCTCTACACATATGGTCATCCTAATCATGGATTACGACCCTATATCTGTAGAATCATGAGTCTGTATCTGCAGACAACTATCTGATCTATGTACATGAAATGAAATTTATAAATCTGAGCATGGGAATGCCTCCCTCAACTAGATCATGAAAATCATATTATGATGATGCATTGTATTGTAACTTGTGCAGGTCAACTTCCAGTTCAAAAAGTCGGATCCTCATGATAAAGCATTTCACCTCACATGAATATTTACAACCTCATGCTTTAGGGGGCAACTGTTATAGACATATTTGGGCACATCAACCCCAAATTTATATGTCGATATATTAGGGCTCATCAACCCCTAAAAGAGTTGTTTCATACTCTAAAGGAACATAGTCATCTGAATACATCATTACCCAAAAGTTCCATCTGAGAAACCATCCAGAAATTGCCTAAATTGAACCATACTAACTACTCCACTAGAAAAGTGCGATGAATACTGAGTGGTACACTGCCAGGGTGTGATTGATACTATTTAGGCCTTCTATAGGGTGCGATGGGTGAGGATGAACAAATTTTTGGGACAATTCATTAGTTGGTTGCTCATGGAATCTTCTAGAAACTTCTCCTGTGCCAGTTGCCTCTCTGAATTCATGCAAGGATGAACAAGGGAACTAGGAAACCATATCCAATCCCTTCTCTTGTGGAACCAATTGTAACAAGTGGAATGACACTAATCAAACCCCATGGATGACTCACACCCTTGCAAAAATATATAAATTGATCTCCCATCCAAGAGATCAAGAGACTGGAATGTTGTGAATTGTAAGTAAGTGTTGATAGTTTGTCATTGAAGAGAAAGCATTGTATTCTTGTTGGTGTGATCTTGCTATTTCATGAGGTGAAGAAGGATTGAAGCTGGGAGGATGGCACTGGATCAGACAACTAGGTTGTAATCCTCCTTTCTATTAACAAAGCTCTTCAAGTTTTCTCCCATATGATTGCGCAATTGTGAATCCTATCATTTGTTCATTATATATATGATTCTGTAATGTTTATGTTGTAATAGATCACGATGCTTTAATGGTTCTTAGTTGTTGTACTTGTGCAGGTAAAGTGTTTTAAGTATGGGGAGGAGTTGCAGGATCTACCAAAGGAGAGAGAGATCAAGCAAGGGATTAAGCGAAAGTTCCAAGTTGGTTCCACTATCTTTCTTTTATTTGTTATAAATAGGAAAAATCATTGAATTGCTTTAAACTATTGTTTCTAAGGTAGCTACCAAACCTAGAGGGTTAGTAGTTCGACAAGACACTAATTTTCCCAGAAACAACCCTTATCACTAAAACATTATGAAACATGCAAGCTCAGATCCCCTTTAGGCCCCTTTGCTTCAACACCTTTCTGTAATTCTCTTTGTATGACCAAGGCCTTAAACCAGGTCCTTAGCCCTAAGGTGCTAGAGTCCTTAGACTCCTGTCTGGGGGCCTTTTTCCTTTTATACATAGAATCCTGCACTTCAGCGCTTTCTCATGCTAGCCTTTGATATCTCCTCTTGACCCTTATGATTTCCAATCTATGGGGTTGGGCCCACCCAGGGTATCACAATCACAATACAGGAGAGGGAGCCTCTTTACCTCCTTTCATAATGCTAGCCAATTGTCTGAACGTGGGACTTTAAGAAAGCATGATGCATACAATATCACAACCGGGAGGGTCTTTCACATATCACAATCGCAAGTTAGAAGGGACTTTGGTGGAGGATGGACCTTTTCTTTGTGAGATCGTTGACTACCGATTTGCAATGGATGATGACATCATCGACACATGTCACTTTGTGAGAGGTCACACGTGTCACCCAGAAATTTCCCTTTAGCACTCTGAAAATACCAGATTAGCATGCCATGTGTCCTCCATATCACCAAGTCATCTCCATACTACCATGTCATGTTCACTTTAGCTACCATATGGATTCATAGGGACCAATGGTGTTCTACCATGTGCCCCCCGGGAGGAGAGAGAAAAGGGGCCATCCACGCTTTGTTTTTCTTTGAATATCTTTGTTAAATGAAATAGACCCCTACCATCGATTGAACACTAAAGGTCCAAATCTTGGAAATTTTCATGATATCAATGTTTGGTGATTTTCTGACCCTGTGTTTGTGTGCACCCTTTTGCATCTACGATTGCCGATATGTGATATTGGTGCTCTAAATCGTAAACCACTGATACATTATGTGCCATGGGCCTCTGACCATTGATATGTGATATTTTCCTTGCCTTGGACCTGCCGATAGCCAATTTGCGATATCGGTGATCGATTGATTGTAGATTTTTCTGTCTTCCCCTGCTGCTACTTTAGAAAAGCCCCGGCTGTGATTTGTGATGGGCCTGAACCTTAGCCATTTTTCCTTTGTTTTCTGGTTTTGAAAGGGTATCTTCAATTTGCTCTAACTTTTGATCTAGGAGTCCATTTTTGGACTTCCATCTACGTTGGAAAGCTTATTCCAAACAACATCCA